>PVKN010001225.1:0-55075 GCA_004027915.1 Capromys pilorides | reverse complement strand
ATTTTGTGGCTGGCTCAGCCTGCCCTGGTGGTGGCGCTGGCGCAGCATGTGGTGCCGGGGATCGAACTACAGTCCCCGCAGTTGCCTGAGCCCTCCTAAGCAGGCGCTTTAGACCACTGAACCATCTCGCCGGCCCTTGAGCTCACTTTTGTAGCCCAGGCTGGTCTCGAACTCACACTGATTCCCATGCCTCAACCTCCCCAGTGCTGGGATCTTAGGCGTGCACCACCACACCTGGCATCCAGACAGAATCATGATCCATGGGGTGCAGAAGTCCATTTGTAGAATATGCTGGTAACACCAATATACATTGCTTAAAGCCAATTAAAGGGATAAGGCGAAGTCCTAGCCAGCTCTATACATGTCAATACATAAAAATAGGGTCAGTCACAGCCAAAATAGAGACAATTGCTCTTCTTTCAAGGAGAGTCGCTGGGGTGGTCCTCCATGCAATACTGCAAGGTTTCTCTTATGTGTGAAACTCAAAGGATAAAGGAAGAGCAAATACAAGCTAGGTATTGGGAAGTGGGGACAGATCTTTTGCATGCGTACCCTCCTTGGAGGACTATGAGCATCATGTACTGCACACATGCACTGATAAAAAATAAAAATAAAGAAAATGTAGTTTGTCCACTTTGTAACTATTGGTAGCTATTTCTCTGCCCACTTTGTTTTCAAAGTTCAGTGTTTGGCTGTTCCTTCTGCTACTCCCTTTGCTCCTTATGAGTTAATGCCCTTTTTAAATTCTTGCATAGCCTGATTGGGGTGGGGGTTGGGGAGTAAGTATGTCTCTCCGGTTGGCTACTTTCACAGGTTTGTGTGGGTGCCATAGGCAACCTGTAGTGCAAGATCGTTAGAATGGGGCATGAGGAACAATGGCTTAGAAATGGCAGAGGGACGTGGTGGACTCCTGTAATCCTAGAACCTCAGAAGCGAGGCAGGAAGATTGGCACGAGTTCCAGGCCCACCTGGTGGACACAGTGAAGTAAAGCCAACCTGGAGCACACAGTGAGACATTATCCCAGAAAAAAAAGAAAAGAAAGAAAGAAAGAAAAAACAGCAGTAAGGTCTTTCTTTCTCTATACCACTTTGTTTTCGGTTTACATTTGAAGAAACTAAGGGACATAGAGCTTGGGCGAAACACTGTCCAAAACACCACCCAGCTGGACCAAGCAGTGAGACTGCGTTTACATTTCAGCTTGTGCTCTACAGGTTCTCTGGATTAGATTAAAAATCCCATCAAATGACACTTACTTTTAAACCCCAAGAACAAAACCTACCTAAGAAAGCACCAGACTTATTCAGAGTCAGAGAAATTCGGGAGGTGCCAGGCTAAGCAAGGTCAACCTTGGTCGCAGCGGTTCTTCAATGTGTTGAAGAGCATTTCAACTCACCAAGGAGGGAGAAATGAAAGACGTGCAGACGTGCCACCAGGCAGGGGGACCTGATTCAGGGAGCCTTCTCCAGACCATAAGTACTTAAATTCACTCACAAGGGGCTCTCAGGGTGACCACGGCATGCTCTCCTTTCTTGTCCTGTAATTGTTTCACCAATAAAGGTCTGCATAGCATGGCTGGTGTTGGGGCTTTCCTATGACCAAAGGGGTTTCCATACTTAATTCCTGCTGTGTTTTATGTATCGCTGTGTAGTAACCAGACAGGCTCATTTAGGCAAGCAATTTAAGAGTCTTTCATTCATGCCTGTGAGGCTTAACAAAAGAGCTGTTTCAAATTAAATTTTTTTCTTCCATGTTTCAACTTCCACCGCTCATTGGCAGCCTACTTGCCAAAACTGTGTAGTTCATTATTGTGTTGCGCGTGGAACTCATCTATTTTCAATCTGTTGACTGAGTCCTCAGGGTCATTGCACTTTTGGCCACCAGATGGCAGAGCTTGGCCATGTTATAGTGCTTGGGTTTTCTCTGCTGTAGCTTCCCTGCCTTTGAGGAACAGTTACATTTCCCGAACACCCTGGACATCAAGTTCCTTTTTTTTTTCTTGAACTGGAGATCGAACTCAGGACCTTGCATTTACCAAGCAGGCACTTGTGCCCCTGAGTTATCTCCCCGGCCTCAAGTTCCTTCTGTCTTGAGTGAAGTATACCTAGGTGTATTGCTGACCATGCTGATGTTTAGTGGGGTGTAACTGAATGCTAAATACGACCTTTACAGAAAAGTCCTCATTTTTTTCTTTAATGATTCGTCATTTCAAGACCAGGTTTTCTGAATGCATGGCTGGTACTTAAAACATGGACACAGGAAGTGGAGAAATTTGCCACTTTTAAAATCCCCTTCAGGGGCCGGCGAGATGGTTCAGTGGTCTAAAGCGCCTGCTTAGGAAAGTGCAGGCAACTGCAGGGACTGCGGTTCGATCCCCGGCACCACATGCTGTGCCAGCCCCACCACCAGGGCAGGCTGGGCCAGCCACAAAATAAATAAATAAAGAAGCAAACAAACACAACAAGCAAACAAGTAAATAAATAAATAAATAAAAATTAAAAAAAATAATAAAAATAAAATCCCCTTCAGGACAACAATATGCATTGTATCAATTATTTTTTTTTTTTACTTTTATTTATTTATTTATTTATTTATTTGTTTGCTTGTTGTGTTTGTTTGTTTCTTTATTTTATTTTTATTTTGTGGCTGGCTCAGCCTGCCCTGGTGGTGGGGGCTGCTGCAGCATGTGGTGCCGGGGATCGAACCGCAGTCCCTGCAGTTGCCTGTGCTTTCCTAAGCAGGCGCTTTAGACCACTGAACCATCTCGGCGGCCCCCATTGTATCAATTATTGAGAATGTATTACTAATGTGTTTTGAAACTGTCGCATTGTAATTTCTTATTAAAAGTAATAAATTAAAATTTTTTTTAAAAAAAATCCCCTTCATGGGCTGGGGAAATAGCTCAGGGGCACAAGTGCCTATCCAGCAAGTGCAAGGTCCTGAGTTTGATTCCCGGTTCCACAAAAATAAATAAATAAAATAAAATAAAATAAAATCCCCATCAGTGCTTGCCTGGCAAGTGCAAGGGCCTGAGTTCAATCCCTGGTCCTGAAAAAAAAAAAAAAAAATTCCCTTCAGGGGCCAGGGAGATAACTCAGTGGCATAAGTGCCTGCCCGGCAAGTGCAACTACTCATTTGTATGCTGTCTCAGTCTGGAAGGACCTGACTGACGCCTTCGCTTTTCTTCTTTGGGTGTCGGGAAAGTCACTGTTAAGGGTCTGTGTGGGTTGTGATAGTTCCGGCTTGTCCTCCCAAAGCCTCCTGCAGATATGGGGTGGACTTCTAGAGTTTGTGATTAACTCATGATCACTGAGATTATGGGTGTGAGTGCTGCTGGGATTATGGATGTAAATGCTTCTAGGATTATGGGTATAAGTACTACATCCAGCCTGGGGCAGATAGACTGAATGCAACATAAGGGAGACAGACTTCTTCTCTGTAGCCATTGTTGCTGCTACTCCTCCTTTTTGCTCTCTGCTCTTTGCTGCCACCATGAACTGCTGCCCTCTGCCATGTGCTGCTCTGCCTTAGAGCCAGCTGAGTATGGACTGGAACCTCCAGTAACTGTGAGCTAAGTAAACCTTTTCTTCCTTCATTTTGAGTGTCAGGTATTTGCCCCAGCAATGAGAGTAACTGAGACAGTACTCAAAGAAGAGATTATTTTCTTCTCTAAGGAAGTGAGAATAAGGCAGCTTCATGAAAGGAGAGAGAGACCAGGAGACAAGAGCAGGAGCCGGTCCGTGTGGCTGCACGGGGCTTCTTAAAATTCCGTGATCCAGAGAGACTTCAAAACTTTTGCTTAAATTATTTTTTAAAAATCTTTTTGATGGGGCTGGGGACATAACTCTGTGGCACAAGAGCCTGCCTGGCAAGTGCAAGGTCGTGAGTTTGAACCCCGATTCCGAGAAAAAAAAAAAAAAAAGTCCATCTGGGCCGGCAAGATACCTCAGCCGTCTAAAGTACCTGCTTAGGCACGCTTAGGCAACCGAAGGGACCACGATTTGATCGCGGGAACCACATGCTGTGCCAGCCCCATCCCCAGAGTGGGCTGAGCCGGCCATGAAAAAAAAGTGGTAAGAAAGACAGGAATATCCTAAGTTTAAAAGTGTACTTTTGCGACTGGGGACATAGCTCTGTGCACAAGTGCCTGCCTGACAAGTGCAAGGTCGTGAGTTTGAACCCCGTTCCCACAACAACAACAAAAAATTGTGCTTTTGGGGCCTGCGAGACAGCTCACCTGTCTAAAGCGCTTGCTTAGGCAATCTTAGGCAACCGTAGGGACCGCAGTTCAATTCCCGGCCCCACATTCTGCGCCAGCCCCTCCTCCAGGGCAGGCTCAGCCGGCTATAACATAAAAATAAATAAAATTAAAAAAAAAAAAAAAAAAGGCGGAGGCAGGAGGATCAGTGCAAGTTTGAGACCAGCCTGAGCTACAAAAGTGAGCTCAAGGCCAGCCTGAACTGCATAATATGACCCTGTCTTGAAAGGAAAAAAAAAATGTACTTTTAAGAAACACAGCAGCTTCTGGACGCAGAAATTAACCCAAGGTTCCAGTGGCTCTTTCAGGCCAGTCACTCTGAGAAAACCTCTCAAGGCTCTCTCAGCAAGAGGTGGAGCAGCTACAGCGTAGGGGAGGAGCGGGGAGGAGAAGGTGTGGCTTCCAGCTCCCTGCAGCATCCTGCACTGCAGACGCGGATTAATACAAACTGAAAAAGTAAAAACCAGTCCAGGGACTAAGGACTCAAGGCCCTGCAGCCGGGCTCTGACCGGCCCGTTTCCACCGGTGCGCTCTCTTCCCTGCAAACCGCCCTAACCTCACACGCGGCGCTGGCTCACACTGCTCCTGCTCGGCCCACCCGGGACGGGACCCTGGATTCAGCCCGAGCCTTCCGCGGGAGCCACAGCACCTGCTTGAGGGGGTCCCCGTTCTGTTCTCTCTGAGCGCGACCTTTTCCTCTCTACCTGGGAAACCTTGTCCCGCACTGCCGTGTCTTCAAGTTTCTGTTTCTGTGACTCAGAGAAACTACACACTACCCCGGGGTGGAGGTGAGTTGCTGTCCCCACCACCTCCCTGGGGACATTCTAGGGTCCCGTAGTCTAGTTCAGTATCAGGTCCTCTTCTCTCTCTGGCCACATTCGGAGGTCTCAGCGCACTGCTGGGTACTACTGGCTGCTCTGTCACTGGGTCAAACGGTGACGGCCAGGTGCATGGCCACTCACTGTCCCATGCCAAATCCCCTCTTGTCACCAAATAGCCCACAGAGAGGAAGCAACACCCAAGAGGCTCTTCCAGCAGGTTTGCCACCCTGTGCGGACCCCAGGAAGCGGTGTGCCGGTGTGAGTCGGTCTCTGACTGGGCTGTGTCATCAGGGTTTGTACTAGGTGGCTGCTTCTGGTGACCACAGAGGCCGATGCCTGTCAGAGCTGCTGCCTGCTGTCCCCCGCCTGCCTTTGGCTGCTTTTCCGTGGCTTTCTCATCTTACCCAGAAGGCTCTGGAGCTCACCATGTCCTCTGCCTTTTCTTCTGAATGCCAGAACCCAGCGCTGTGGCTGTGCCCCTGCATGTGTGTTCTGGGGGCAGCACAGCAGTGCCCTCAAGAACCAGGTCCCCGAGGGCCGGTGAGGTGGTTCAGTGGTCTAAAGCGCCTGCTTAGGAAAGCTCAGGCAACTGCAGGGACCACATGCTGCGCCAGCCCCACCACCAGGGCAGGCTGGGCCAGCCACAAAATAAATAAAGAAACAAACAAATACAACAAGCAGACAAATAAATAAATAAATAAAATTAAAAAAAAAAAAAAGAACCAGGTCCCCGAGCGCATGCCGGCAGCTGGTGTCTTCTGAGCTCTGGGCAAGACCTTGAGATGCCCTTGCCCAAGAATTCCGCTGTGTTCTGAGACCCTTGAATTGTGAAGACCACAGGGGTGAAAAGCCTCTCCTTTATTTCATGGGCACCTGCCCGGTTCTCTGTGGACACCCAAGGCCTCTCACCCATCCTACGGAGCATCACACAGATGACCATTGCTTAGGGTGGAAGATGCTTCACTGAAAGATTCCTAGAAAGGTACACTGGGGCCCACCTCCCCGGTGCCTCCCATTGTTGTGGGGACGCCCATCAAGCAAGCCGTCCCAAGGCTCAAGGGGTCAGGCTGAGCCCTGCCCCGGTTCCTCTCGGAAAGGTGGGCTTTTGTCTTCTGGAGGGATTGTCTTTGTGTAAACGCGCCAGTTGTGTTTTTGACACCTGTCCTCTGCTGTAAGACGCATTGCTTGACCTCCTCACAACACCAGAGAATTTTTTAAAGCCTCGTTGAAACGGATCATAATAAAAATCTATAAGCACTGGGCTTTTATGTATTTCACTTTTATTGAATTCTCTCCTTCGTATAAAAGTAGCCTATTTTGTACTGTTCACTCCAGTGTCCATCTACTGATAGAAAACACCAGGCGAGCGGGCAGATAAGGAGAAAATAGGCCCAGCTGGGCGGAGGTGGCACCGTTATTAGTTTCTGAGGAGCACTATAGACTCATTTCCTTCTGGGTTTCCTTTTGTGTTTGTCTTTTTCTATAGGTTGGGGTGATTTTCTGATATAGCCGAAGGGTGTCTTCTAAGTCGAACTTTTTTCTGAATCACCTCAGGTTAATAATTAAATAAATGACAAAAGATGGCACTGAAGGAGCATCGCGTGGAAGTCGCTTTGTTTGGCTGCTTTTGGATAAAGCCTTCATTTCCTCGTAGCTTCGCTTGGAAATCCAGCTGCAGGACCCAACTGTGAAGGCCAGTCAGCCAGTATGACTGCCCTGCGGTTATCTTCACATCCCAGCCGGGCTGGAAGAGCTTCCGTGCCGTCCCCTCACTCCCGCAGGCCAAGTGTCCAGCCAGGCATTCTGGGCTCATGAGGCAGGACCCGAACGGCCTGTTTTCCAGCTGGAGAAACAGGCAGGCTTCCTTGGAGTCGGGCAGCGGGTTTACTCCTGGTTAGGGGGTGGAGGGGCGCTGTAATGCCTGAGGGCACTCTGGAGGCAGCCGTGGGACCCTGATCTTTCCCCGTGAGGAGGCTGCGCTGCTCCTGGGCAGCGGTTTGTCCCTGTCACGCCTCCTCTGGCCGAGCGGGGCTGCCCTGCCGGGCACACAGGGTGGGCTGCTTAGGACAGTGGGACTGCGGGCTCTCACCTCGCAGCAGGAGTGGATGCAGGGACATAGAGGAGTCGCTGGGCTCCATTTTGCAGTGTGACAGGTATCACACTCTCTCTGGGACTTCCCTACCTTTGATATTTTAGTACAACCTGTTTCTAGTGCTGAAAAACACACATTCCTTCTACATTAGTTCATTATCATTTAGGGAATTGCCTGCTCTCAATTATCCTGACAACTCAGAAGCAGGCAGCCCCAGGTTTTCCGTTTAAAGCTCAATCTAGATTAAAACAATGTTTTCCATGATGTCTGCATGATAAAAGCGGCTCTGTCTCCTTCTTTCCCCACACCTTGTAACCGTTCTGGATGCACTGCTATCTTTCTCTGGAGAACTAGGCATTGTTGCCAAGGAGAGGGACATTTCACTCTGACTAACCCATTCCCAGCATCTTCCAGAAAGACAACACTGAGAGGCGCAGTCCAAGAGGCCGGACTTGCTGATTGACTTTTTTTTTTTTTTTAATTAATTAATTACTTAGTTTGTTTGTTTGCTTGTTGTGTTTGTTTCTTTTATTATTTATTTTGTGGCTGGCTCAGCCTGCCCTGGCGGTGGCGCTGGCGCTGGCGCAGCATGTGGTGCCGGGGATCAAACTGCAGTCCCTGCAGTTGCCTGAGCCCTTCCCAAGCAGGCGCTTTAGACCACTGAACCATCTCGCCGGCCCCTGCTGATTGACTTCTTATTTTGAATTTCACTCAGGCTGAGGAGATAGTTCAGTAGAATAAGCACTTGTCTGGCAAAATGCAAGGACCTGAGCTCAATCCCTGGTTCCACAAAAAAAAAAAAAAAAAAAAAAAAATCAGTTCCAAGGATGGAATGCTGAGCTTTGTGCATTCCAGGCAAGGGTTTACTACTCGGTGACAGCTCTAGCCCCTCTCTTTCTCTTTCTTTTTTTGATTGATTGATTGATTGATTGATTAATTGATTGATGTTCTGGCCAGCCCAGCCTGCCCTAGAGAGAGGTCTGGTGCAGCATGTGGTACCAGGGATGGAACCATGGTCCCTGTGGTTGCCTATGCAGGCACTTTAGACTGCTGAGCTATCTCGCCGGCCCCAGCCCCTCTCTCTTGAAAACATTTTATTTTATTTTTTTGGTACCAGAGATCCTTGTGCTTGCCAGGCAGGCTCTTGTGCCGCTGAGCTATCTCCCCAGCCCAAAATGTTTTATTTTCGGTTGGGCATGGTGACACCTGTCTATAATTTCAGCACTCAGGAGGCTGAATGTTGCATGCATTAAGCCACCCTGGGCTACACAGCAAGTTCAAGACTAGTCTAGACCTGCCTGTTAAGTGTGTGTGTGTGTGTGCGCGTGTGTGTGTGTGAGAAAGAGAGAGACAGAGAGACAGAGAGAGGCAGAGAGATTGACTCCAGGGCACATACTCTTGTCAATAAGCTATATTCCTAGCCCTTAAAAGTCTTGATTTGACTTAAAATTATAGTCTAAAATGCTCCCACATGACAAAATACTGCTTAAATGAAGCTTAACATGTTGTTTAACTGCTTCATCAATAGAAGGAAATGATACAGCAAATATTACTACTATCCTGTAGTACTAGAGATCAAACCCTGGGAATGCTAAGCTACCTATCACAGCCCTTTCTTATTTGTATTTAGAGACAAGGCCATGCTAGCCTCAAATTTATGACCCTTCTGCCTCGGCCTCCTGAATACCTGGGATCACAGATGTGCACTATCACACCCAGCTCAGACATTACACACTGCTTTATGGCTCCATCGCAAAACAAGCCAGCCAGAGTCATAACATTTCCCAACGATGCCACCCAGTGGGATGCAGAAGCCTCTGCCACAGGGCAGCTCCTCCTAGGTCTGTCCAGAAGTAGTGGTGGGGGCTGGGGAGATAGCTCCGTGGCACAAGTGCCTGACTGGCAAGTGCAAGGTCATGAGTTCGAACCCCAGTCCCGCAAAAAAAAAACAAAAACAGAAGTAGTGGTGGTTTATAGGATGGCTTTGCGTACAAACTAGCCAAGGGGAAACTAACAACGGATATGAGAGCAAGCCTCAGAAACCAGTGGCAGCACGCCGGCCTTGGACCTGCAGAACCAAGAAAGTAGACTACTGTGCTTCAAGCCACAGCCAAAGCTGACTAATGCAGGCAGCAATTGGCACCCTGCAGTCCCTGCGGTGGCCGAGCAGGGACTCGGTCCAGGAGACACGCTGTCACCTGGTGCTATTTCCACACTTTGGGTCTCTGCTCTGAGCCTTCCCACAGAGGCGGGGATGCAGTGAGGAGGTGTGCCCTCCTCCTCCCAACCTGGCCACTGGTGGTCTCCCTTGCAGGCAGGGCATGTTGGCAGCGGCCTCCGTTTGCGTGCAGGGCCTGGTCCTCTGGTTTTCTCTTCTCTGCCAGGAGTACCACACCCTCCTAAGGTGCTGAACATCCCCTTTCCAACTCAGAGCTGCTTCTGTCTTCCCTTCCTGCTTCAAATGACAGCTTGATAGAAAAGGACAGACTCTGAGAAGCCATGGTGTATGTTGAGTAGCCCTTAATCTGAAATGCTTATGACCAAAAGTGTTCCAGATTTGGGATTTTTTTCCCCCCAGATTTTGGGATATTTGCTTTAAACTTTACCTGCTGGGAATTTCTAATCTAAAAGTTAAAACACTGAAATAAAAATTCAAGCCAGGGTGGGCAAGATGGTTCAGTGGTCTAAAGCGCCTGCCTAGGAAAGCTCAGGCAACTGCAGGGATTAGAGTTTGATCCCTGGCACCATGTGCAGCGCCAGCCCCACCCCCAGGGCAGGCTGAGCAGGCCGTAATACAGAAAAAAAAAAAAAAAAATCAAGCCAGGTGTGGTGGCGCATGCCTGTAATCTCAGCACTTAGAAGACTGAGGCAGGAGGATCCGTGTGAGTTTGAGACCAGTCTGGGCTACAAAAGAGAGCTAAAGGCCAGCCTCAACCGAATAATGAGACCCTGTCTCAAAAAGACAAAAATAAATAAATATAAAAATTCAAAATCTTTTTGGGCACAAAAAGTCAGAGCCAGATTTTGGAACATTGTAGAGATTTTTGCAATAGGAATGCTTTGCCTGTATTTTTTGATGTCTTTCTCCAATAGGTAGATTTTTTTTCTAAGCTATTCCTGTTTATATAGAATTAATGGTGAGGGTGGAGATGATATCAGAATCTGCGAAGTTCTGAACAATGGACTCAGAAGCAGCTGACTTCAAACTTCACGCTTTGGGCTGGAGATGTGGCTTAGTGGAAAGGCATCTTCCTGGGAGGCCCATGAGATCTGGGTTCTCGAGACTATTGCAAAAACAAGCATTTTCAGTATCACACCCTTTTTAATGTTTATTAGGTATAGGACTCATAGAAAGGAAAAAGAGGAAACAGTTTCTGAGTTCCAGCACAGATTGAGCATAGTGCTAAAAATCACCGGGGTGGCAAGGGACACGCCTCTGATCTCAGCTCTGAGGAGGCTAAAGCAGGAAGATCATCACCATACGTTCAAGGCCAGCTTGCACTACATACTGAGACCCTGTCTCAATAAAACAAATTGTAACCAATTAAAAAAATTAAATTCCGTACTGTACCATCCAGATTATGCATCTAAATATGTATATGTTTAGGGGACGACATAATATTTGTTTCATTCAACATTTAAAGCCGGGTGTGGTGGCGCATGCCTGTAATCCCAGTACTTTGGAGGCTGAGGCAGGAGGACTGGTGCGAGTTAGAGATCAGGCTGGTCTCCAAAAGACAAAAAAAAAAACATTTAAAATTATTTCAAAAATGTATATATTTTATTTATTTTGTGATACCTGGGAATGAACTCGGGACCCTGTGTTTTCCAGGCAGGAGCTTATGCCATCGGGCTATCTCCCCAGCCCCTAAAATGTGTATGACATATATATGTAGAGAGCAGAACAGACAAAGGAACAGATCTTTCTGCCTCCAGCCTCAGGGGCCTTTGAGATTCTGTGGCCCAGGAAACCCAGGAGGACCCCAACCTGTGAGAGCCCAGCAAGCAGCGGGAAGGTCAAAAGCTCGCCATCATCCTTGGAATGCATTCATCCCACCCTTTCCCCCCAAAGGCTTTAAGATGTTTTCTTTTCTGTTTGGACTTTGCATAAGAAATGGTGACCGAAATAGAAGCAAATTGTTGGGAATAAAGGTGCGGGCTGGAAGCCCTGGGGGACAGGACGCGGTGGGTCTGTCTCAGTGACCTTGAGCGCTCTTCAGACTCTGAGCGAAGAGCTTTCATCTTCCGCAGTCCTTTAATCACCCATTCCTCCCATCACAATGGAGCCAAATCTTCCCCAGCCAGGGGGGCGGGCGGGGTCTCCCAAAAGCATTAGAATAACGTCAACAGGAAACTCTTTCATGCATTCAGCCCACTTGAGTGAGAACTGCCGGGCTCCTCCAGGATGACCCTGACCTTAGGCACCGAGAGCAGGAGCCGGCGGCAGCTGGCCAAGCAGGAGCATCTAAGCCTGTCCGTGAAATTCCTGTAGCTCCCCAAACAGGAGAAACAATGCAATGATGTAGTCACCCAGGGAATCCATTAGACTTGGCAATTTAATTTCTACTTCCTTGAGATCTTCTCTTGAAGGGTTGGGGGGCAGGGATATCTTCCTACTTAGCATAATAGATCTGATTAGATTCCCTGGGGATTCTTGACTTATTCTCTGGGCGATTTGGAGAATGTAATTTTTTCCCTCCCTTAAATGTCAGTCTTGTCTGAAAAGAAAATAGGTTATGAGCTTTGATCACTTATCATTTCAGATTAACAGTGAAATGCTGGAGGTTGGAGATCTGTCAAATGGGGCAGCAGAAAATATGGTTATCTCCAAACAGGGGAAGTGCAGATTAACAAATTTCATATTCAATAATACTTACTGAGCCTTTGCTTTGCTAAACTGAAAATTCCCCACTCCGAGTCAGCGAGTGTTCAAGGCTTCACAGAATAAATCTGTATTAAATGAAAAATAAATCAATTGTCACGGTTGTACAGCCCAGAAAATTTACAGCTGAAGTAAGATAGAGAAAAGCGCCCCCACCTGCGCCCTGCCCCATGCCAGCCCCCACCCTCCCCGGGTCCTCCGCACCGTGACGCCTACGCGGACTACTGGCATGCGTAGCCTGAGGTTAGACTCGGAGGCGCTGTTGCCTCCTCCAGCCCCTCCTGACGCAGTCTTCTACCTGGGCTGCCCTTAGTTGGAAAAATCTCAGCTGTATATTTTAGAAGCATGAGGCAACCAAACAACAGTATTTATTTTTCATATGCTCGAAGTAATTCCATTTAATGCTTGGAAGATGACATCTTAGGGCATTTCTGGACACTCTCTTCTCGCTTGCACATTTCTTTTCTTCTTTTTTTCCAGGACTGGGGATTGAACTCAGGACCTTGCCCTTGCCAGGTAGGCACTTGTGCCCCTGTGCTATCTCCATGGCCCCCCACTTTTACATTTCAATGGGAAGATGCTTTCCTGTTCTAGAGCTTGGAGTCAGTAGTGTTTTATTTTGCTGTATCATATTGTAATCTTTTCCTCCCAGCGCTGAGGATTGAACCCAGGACTCATGTATACAAGACAAGTACTCTACCACTGAGCTACATCCCCAGCCCTTGACACTTTTTGTTTTTTATTTTGGAGTGTGTGTGTGTGTGTGTGTTTGAGACAGAGTCTCACTATGCAATTCAGGCCGGCTTTGAGCTCACTTTTGTAGCCCAGGCTGGTCTCGAACTTGCACCGATCCTCCTGCCTCAGCTTCTCAAGTGCTGGGACTACAGGCGTGCGCCACCCCCCACCCCGCCTGGATTCTTTGAGACAGGCTCTCACTATGTAAGCATTCAGGATGGCCTTGAACTCAATATAGAGCCCAGGCTGAACTCTTGGTGGTCCTCCAGCTTCAGCCTGGTGAGGGCTGGGATTACAGGTAAGGGCCACTACGCTTGGTGACATTTTGTTTTATTAACTAAAAAGTTGTCTGGTAGATAGAGGGAGGAAAAGGGACGAAGGGGAAAATGGGATAAAAAAAGAATTGGGGAAAAATGGAAGTAGAGGTTTTGCAAACGGGAAATGGAGCAAGAGATGCAGGGGACAGGGAGGAGAAGAGGGGTAGGGGATTAAAAAGAAAAAGATGTGTCCATGTGGTAGGCAGCTGAATCAGACAGAAAAATTATAGGCAGCCAGACAGTGCTCGGTCCTCAAGGAGACACTATGCAAGGGAAGGTGACTCTGCAGCTGTGGAAGAGACAGACACTCCCACTGTAAGCCACACCTCAAGACAAAAGTAAACAAATGCAGCCACTTCCCTAGGGATGGGCATCAGGGATTGATACTCTAACAAGGTATCAATCACCTTCAAAGAGCCCAAATGAGTCACTGACCCAACCCCCAACAGGAAGAGTCCCTGTCCTGTTACTCATGCCCCTTGCCACTTGACTTGCTTCTCCATTTGGTACTGGATTTAATCATTTTTACCTGAGTAGTGATGCCTGTATTTCATTGGTTAACCATAGTTTTGTCCCACCTAAGCAAGTTCTCATGCTCTACCACATTAGACCCACCAGACTGCATGACTTTATTCTATAAAAATGCCTGGAAGAGACAGCTTTCTGGGACAACCCACCCAGTCTCCTTCCAGTCCCACTGTTGCACAATAGCTTTCTTTCCCCCAATCAATATAGTTGGCTCTTAACCTCTCTTGTTCCTAAAAGTCATTCTTTGGTTTTAGCAAACATGAACTCGACCCAGGTATCTTTCAAGTTGGGAGCTACATTCCCGTTCCAGCTCCGCAGGATAAATATAATCACTATATGCTTCAAACAGGGACAAATAAAAATAAAAGCTAAAACTATCAAGATATTGTTTTCTGGGGTCATAAGGTCCAGGACTCTGGCCTAAGGGCTGTTTAATCTGTTTTTTTGGGGGGGGCGGGCAGGAGTGGCTCCACAGGCAAGTCAGCTTTTCTTCAGTCTTACCAGCTGGAGATCTATGATTTATTCATCATATGTGACTAGGTAATTCAGGCTGCTCCTGAACTCCCTATGGAGCCCAGGCTGGCTCAGATGCACAGCAACCTTCCTGCCTCAGCCTCTTGAGTGCTGGGATTCCTGACTGCACCACCGTGCCTGACTCCAAATGGAGTTTTAGCATTTGCTTTCCTCAGGCCTCCTCTGATAGCCCAAGTACAGACTGCCCCGATCCAACATGGCTGAAACTCCAAAACAACATCATCTTCCCAGTAACCACTTCCTCCTCTTCCTCACTCCAGCCCCCTCCTCCCCCCAAGGGAGCCTCCAATCAGCTCCTTGAGGGTCACTAAACCTGCCCCTCAAACTCCGCCCCTAGCGAAAGTCCGTAAAGTCCCATCCTCCCTGTCTCAGGTCAGAGAAGCTTACCATCTCCCAGCCCTTGGTCCTGTCCATGTCTTCATAGTTAATAAAGGCTTCCCCTCTCCCTTATTTCTGTTTCTCTGCCGCGCCGCCATGGCTGCTGCCACTAAAACGTACCATCTTCTAGGCCCACGATTATGTAAGCGGCACTGCCTTTATACTCAGTAGCTGAATTAGTACTAACTGTAGTGAATGTTGGGGGGCCAGGGAGATAGCTCTGTGGCACAAGTGCCTGCCTGGCAAGTGCAAGGTTTTGAGTTCAAACCCTGGTCCGGTAAAAACAACAAACAAAAAACCCAACCCCGTAGCGAATGTTGGTGCCTGTTTTATATTAGGTGGACTTAAGACCCAGATACTCCCGATGGAGGCAGCCACATTTACTAACTGGGTAAGTTCACAGCACGTGGGGGTCTACAGTGGAGACTGTAGACATGCCCAGGCAGGGCCACAGTTAGGCCTGGGAGGGGTGGTGGGGCTTGGCCAGGGGCATGGACTGTGGGCTGGAACAAGGAAGTCAGTTGGCTTCACTCCTCAAATAGATGCTAGGCTGCAAGGTGGGGGTAGGGGGTGGGTAGGGGCTTACACTAGCATCTTGTCTGTTCTCTGCTGCTGTAGTCAAATAACCCAAACTGGGTCACTTATAAAGAACAGGTTTATCTATGGCCGCCTTTGGCGGGATAGGAAGTATAAAAATCTAATGGAAGTTTCTAGTAAGGGCCTTTGCACTGAGTTCTAACATCGGCGGAAAGAAGAAGAACAAGTAAGTACACTCGGAAGAGATCAAATATGCTAGCAGGCTGCTTTTTAGTTCCTGCGAGAGAAATGACCCGCTTACAGACCTGGTCACAGTGTAATGCCCTGCCTCCAGCACCACCGCAGTGACAGTAACACTGAACATGACAGACCCTGTTCACATGGGGCACAGCTGGACCCAGGTTGTGGGAGCACCGAGGCCCGTAGACCCTCTGTGCCTGGGGTGCCCTGAAGGATGCTCCCACCCCACTGGGTCTGTGGGCTTTCCTGGAGACTTAGAAAAGAGCTGGGGGAGGTCCCTCAAAACATGTCTCGCTCCGATTAGGAGAACTGGGCTTGAGACTTCATTCTCCTGCCATCCTGGCCATGGCTTTTCACACCAGCTCAGAAGAGAAACAACAGTTGTTCAAACACACTGAGAGGAGTTTTTGGGGAAATGAGCTTCTTTTTTTTCTTTGATTTGCCAAAGATAGTGCCAGTAAGACCACCTGATACAGCAGTGATGTAGCCCACGTGCGTGCGGGCGAAACTGCTCCGCAGAGCGTTGCTCCTGCTCACAAGCTGGCCTGGGACACCGGCAGAGCTGCCAGCTTAGCTTTTGGTGTTACCCTGTTAATGCTAGGAGTCAGAGAAGAAAAGCTTCATATAGCATATTTCATGGATGTACACAGTACTCACATTTACATCGTCAAAACAATAACATAGTAGTAACACAACTTGCCGTGCAGGAGGGGACCCAGGGCCTCATGCAAGCGAGGCAGGTGCTGCACCACCGAGCTGCATCCCCAGCCTCTAAATCTTTCATGTCTTCAGCCACAAGCCATTGAAGGGTCTTGGTGGGAGGACGAGTCCTGGATGTCCTCAAAGATGCTCTCTGGACAGTTTGTTGTGGTCAAGAGAGATCTCACCTACACTTGCTGAATCCCGGTGCAGGGGTCTGCTTGGAGTAATCGTGGCTCACTCTGAGGAAATGCTTCTTCACTGCTCCTCGGTGGCACAGAGGGGTGGGTGTACAGCGCCGAAAGACACGGGCAGCAGGGACTCCAGGAAGAATGATGCGTGAGATGAACTCTGCGTGTCAAGAAGTTTTAGGACTACGTTAGACAATGCACTGTATGCATAAAAGATACCATATATATATCTATACGGCATGTGTAGACTGTACAAGAACCAATAGTTCTTTCAAGAATTACAGAAAACCTGGGTTCTGTGCCTGTAATCTCAGCACTAGGGAAGCTTGATGCAAAGGAACTGATTACAGATTTGAGTACAGCTTGGGGAGTTTAGAGACTTGATGAAACCCTTTCTCAAAGTACAATATGAAAAAAAGAGCTAGGGATGTACCTCTGTGGGAAGACCTGGAGTTTAAGCTCCAGCACTGGCTATATACATATAATAAAAGAAAAATGCTAAGTGATAAGAAAACTTTTATTATAATTTTGTTTTGTTTTGTTGTGGGACTGGGATTCGAACTCACGACCTTGCACTTGCCAGGCAGGAACTTGTGCCACAGAGCTATCTCCCCTGCCCCTTTTATTATAATTTTGGCTGAAGTTTCTCAGAAAGAAACACATGCCAGGTATGGTGGTTTAGCCCTTTAATCCCAGCAATGGACAGGGTGAGGCAGGAGGATTGATGCAAATTCAAGGCCAACCAGGGCTACATAAGTGAGTTCAAGACAGCCTGAACTACATAATGAGACCCTAAAAAAACCCCAAAAAACCAGAAAAGGATGAAAGGCAATCTTACCATCAGTGGTGTCTTCGATTTGATGAAATACTCTAAGCATATGTTTTTCTCCAATACTTTGATGGCTGAGCGATCTCCTCTCGGCTTTTGTTGCTCTTCCCCATTGGCTTTCTTGCATCTTCTATAATTTGCAACTGCAGTTTCCCTAAGGTGCAGTGAGACTTACGGATGGCAAAGCAAGTCTGATTTCAGGCATATTTGGGGTGTAGGATCAGCTGGCTCATGTACGGAATAGATACGTGGGTGAAAGAGAAAGCAGGCATGGATGGTTGCCAGGTTTCTGGTTGCAAGAGCTGACAAATTATGATGTGGACCCAACTTGGCCCAGCCCCTGGCCTTAGTACCCTTGGGCTGCTATAATGGGGCAGTGTGGCATGGAGAGGCAGCTTACAAATTGTAAAGATCCGTTCCTCACACTCTGGAGACCAGGGAGTCGGAGCTGAGACGCTGGTAGATTTTGTGTCAGATGAGGGCCTCCTTGCTGTGTTTCTACAGCACAAAGGGGCGTGAATCCAGACTTTATCCTCTGATCTTTCTCAAAAGCTCTATTATAGCTTGTGTCTAGATGTCGCCCTGACATGGGGAATGAAACTCCCAACCTGAAAGGTACCTGGGATGAATTCATGTTCTCTAAAACTGAAGAATGAATTTTAAGAACAAATGAAGGTTGGGGCCGGCGAGATGGTTCAGTGGTCTAAAGCGCCTGCTTAGGAAAGCTCAGGCAACTGCAGGGACTGCGGTTCGATCCCCGGCACCACATGCTGCGCCAGCCCCACCACCAGGGCAGGCTGAGCCAGCCACAAAATAAGTAAATAAAGAAACAAACAAACACAACAAGCAAACAAATAAAAAAAAAAAAAAAAAAAAAAAAAAAAAAAAAAAAAAAAAAAAAAAAAAAAAAAAAAAAAAAAAAAAAAAAGAACAAATGAAGGTTAAGAGCAGAATATATTTATTGGGGAAAGAAACTTCCGAGAGAGGTACAGAAGGGAACCCCAAATGGGTTATTCCCGGAAAGCTGTCTCTTCCAGGGACTTTTCTAGAGCAAAACTATGTGGTGAGGCAGGCCTAAGGTGGAGAACATGGGAACTCAGATAGGCATGAGATGGGATAAAACTATGGTCAACCACTGAGATTATAAACATCATTGCTCAGGTGCTTGATTAAATTGATTAAATTTAATTAATCAATTAAATTGATTACATCCAGAAGTGAATGGGAAAGTGAGTCAGGAAGTAAGCAGGCAGAAACATGGAACAGGAGTTTATCTGGCAGCCAGCAGGGAGCAGTTGGCTTAGTGACTCTTCCTGGCTTTCTCAAGGTGATGATCAATCCCAGACGCTTATCTTTTTTTTTTTTTTAAATTTAATTTTATTTATTTGTTTGCTTGTTTGTTTGTTTGTTTCTTTATTTACTTATGTTATGGCTGGCTCAGCCTGCCCTGGTGGTGGGGCTGGCGCGACATGTGGTGCCGGGGATTGAACCGCAGTCCCTGCAGTTGCCTGAGCTTTCCTAAGCAGGCGCTTTAGACCACTGAACCATCTCACCGGCCCCCCAGACGCTTATCTTTAGGGAGGTCAGCATTTGTTTGATCTTTGATCTTCAGGTCTGGCCACAGCAGGAGCATCCCTCTCTCTCCTAGTTGCAACAGATCTTGTCTTCTGTGCTGTCTCCTTGAGGGTCTGGCCCTGCCTGACTGACTATAACATTTGTTTTTTATTCAGCTGCCTACAATACCCCAGTGTCTCATGTGATCATAGGAGGGGCTTCTCAGAGGTGGCTGAATCTAGAGTTTGTGAGGCTGGGATTATGTGTGTGATACTGGGATTATGTGTGTGATACTAGGATTAAGGGTGTGTGGTTACTAAATTCATCCACCGATTGGTTTGCTATGGTTCTGGGCAGGATAAGGACGCCCCACCTAGGCATGTGAGTGCTACCTGTGCTCAGCAGGCAGCCTGGATAGAATATAAGGGACAGAAAGAGGGCTGCTGTGGTCACTACTTGCCCTTTGCCGCTTGCTGTTTTTGCTGCCTCCTGCCTTCTCTGATGCCCCTTGGCCATGCCAGGCAACCTTGGAGCCAGCCGATTATAGGTTGAAACCTCTAAAACCTTTGAGTCAAATAAACCTTTGCTCTTAACTTTGGGTGTCAGGTATTTTGTTTCAGCAACAATAAAAAGCAACTAAGATGGCCGTCTTCTCTTAACATCACCGTGGGAGGTAGAAAAGCAGCCAATGAGGGCTGGGGATGTAGCTCACTGGCGCAAACACCTGCCTGGCAAGCTCAAGATGCTGAGTTTGATTTCTGATACAAACAAACAGAAAAACAACTCAAGAGGAATGCAGCACATGAATTTTGAAAGGAAAAAAAACCAAAAACCATTCAGTCTACTGCATACCTGTCTTTGTAAATAAAGTTTTATCAACACTGTCGCACACGTTTATTAGGTATTGTTGATCACTGAATTTATCCTACAACTGAGCTGAGTAGTGATAACCGAGACTGTGGGTCCAAAATCTAGAATATAATTTTGCCCATTATAGTGTGCCAGGCCTTGTACCAGGGAAATGGTGGCACCGCTGGATTTAGTGTAAAGATTATGAGATGAAGAACAAATTTATAGGAGAGAAGTGCTGAGTCTGCTACCACGCCCTCTCTCATGGATCTGTCTATAGATGAGCAAAGTATGGTTTTGTTTTTATTACGGCTGGCTCGGCCTGCCGTGGGGGTGGGGCTGGTGCAGCCTGTGGTGCCACATGTGGTGCCGGGTGGTGGCCTAAGCTTTATTAAGCAGGCGCTTTAGACCACTGAACCATCTTGCCAGCCCCAGCAAAGTATTTGTTTAATGAGAAATTATGTTCAGTAAAACAAAGAATAGAGCTGGAAACAAATATGTTGTTAAAGCTTCTGCTAAGAGGATGCTAGCAAGAGACTTCTGACACCGGTTCTGAATGAGTCCCTTAGGACAGAAAAGCTTACACCCAGAGGTTCCTTCTCAGCCCTCAGGAGCCGTCAGGTGCACTGAGGACATCCACGGAGTGCTTCCACCCGCAGCAGTGAGGGCAGAAGGGAGAAGACTCATCCAGATGTGAAACTCGGAGCCTGAGCTTGTTACCAGCAGGTGTGAGGACGATTCTGTGATCAGGATGCCGAACAGAGCTTTCCAATTAAATATAATCTTGATGAAGTATAATCTTGTGATCTAATGAATACGCAGGAAAACAAACCTGAAAGTTAGGTTCGTATCTGCTTTATCCTCTCAAGCTGAATGCGGAAGCTATCTTTGAGATGGTTTTGGTTGCCTCCTGCAGAAACAATGAGAGAAAACAGTTTGTGAGGTGTTCAGGTCAAGGGACTCTGGCCTGCTGGTGCCCGCTGTGCATTTTATGAATTACGAAAGGTCAGACATTGCTGGGCTCCAGGAAGATGACAGTTGTCTGGTGGTGCCAGCCCTTCTTGCTTTATGACAGAAGAGTGGGACGTCTGGTGGAAGAGGAAACAGATGGAGGCACGGGTCAGATGCTGTTGTAGTCCCGTTTGGAAATGGCGCGGAATGTCTGGGAAGGAGGGGTGGGTTGAAAACTAAAGAAACTGGCAATTGAAATTCATTAGGCAACATGAGGGAGTGCTGATCAAACAGAGGAGAAGCACCTGCATTGTGAAAAAATCAAAGACTGCCAGGGAAAAAAGGAAACAGATGAGATAAAGAGCTCAACACTAGCCCTCTTCTGGGAAGACTTGCCAGGGTATTAATAAGCTGCTTGAGCTTTTGATTTTTGTGACTGTCTCCAACAGGAGCAACTGTTTGCTGTGGCATGCGGGTCTCCCAAGCCGAGTTCAGCAATCTACTCCAGATAAGGTGCTGGCCGCTGGTCTGAAGGCGTGGGTGCTGCTAGAGATACAGGGGAATGAAACTCCTGACCTGCAAGGTACCTAGGACCAGTTTGTGTTCTCTAAAACCGAAGGACGCATTTTAGGAACAAATGGAGGTTAAGAGCAGAATATACTTATTGGGAAAAGAAACTTCCCTCTCTCTGTCTGAGAGAGGGACAGAAGCATGACCGAGTGGGTTGTCCCCAGGAAGCTCTTTCAGGGACTTTTATAGGGTAAAATCATGTGGTGAGGTGGGTCTAAGGTGAAGATCATGGGAACTCGCTTAGGTGGATGTGAGGTGGGACAAGGCTATGGTTGACCAATGGGATTACAAGTGCCGTTCTCAGATAAAATTGATTAAGTCCAGGACCAAAAGGGGAAGCAAGTCATGTAGCAAGCAGGCGTGAACACAGAACAGGAGTTTATCTGGTAGCAAGCCTGTAGTGGTTGGATTAGTGACTCTTCCTGGCTTCCTCAAGGTGATGATCAATTCCGGATGCTTATCTTTAGGGAGGTAAACATTTGTTTGATCTTTGGTCTTTAGGTCTGGCTCACAGTAGGAGCATCTGTCTCTCTCCCAGTTGCAATAGATCTTGTCTTCCGTGCTGTCTCCTTGAGGGCCTGGCCCTGTCTGCCTATAATATTTCTATCTAACTTAGCTGCCTACAACACTGGGATAGGCTGATGGTGGTGGCTCATGCTCGTGGAAGGAAAGGAAGTCGGGGCTGGGGATGAATGAGGCTGTCCACTGTGCCTCTGAGAAATCAGGGGCCACCTTAGGCCATTGATTCCTTGGCCAGTGTTTCTGTCTTTTTGAGACAGGGTCTTGCTATGCAGTTCAGACTGACCTTGAGCTCACTTTTGTAGCCCAGGCTGGTCTCGAACTCGCACCGATCCTCCTGCCTCAGCCTCCCAAATGCTGGGATTACAGATGTGCGCCACTACACCCGGCCTCCTTGGCCAGTCTTAAAGGCAGTGCAGACATTTGAAACAGAGTGGAGCCTGGAGCCAAGGGATGGCTTTGTGCCCCCTTATGGTCAGGGGCAGCTGTAACAACTTCTGCAAGGTGACCTGGATACAGCTGGGAGGGCATGGGAAGGAATTCTGGGGTGTCTTTTGCCCATGTATGCTTTCATGCTGGTGGGCAACTACTGGTGGGAGGGGAAAGAGATTACATTAATATATGAATTATTAATTATTATTATTGCAGTTGTTATTTACTGAGTACCAGGCATGCACTAGAAGCCAAGCGGTCCTTAAATGTCCCTTTTCAGGGTGGGGAGGGCTGAGGTAATTACATCTGAAGTCGCTGTAGTCGCAGGCGCTGAGGAGCTTGCTGCGGATGCTGAGTGCACTCTCCAGAGCCATACGTCTTTGTATGATTTTTCTAATTTGTTTATGTAGAAATGGGGCATGCACTCTCTATCAAGATAAAAGATGTTGCATCAGGTTATTTTAATTAATATTTAGTATATTTTGTTATTAGCAATCAGAAACTAGATGAGAAAGTGCTTTCATGCCCAAAGACACACGGTCCTCTTTTCCCTGCTGAGGTGTCTCCTCGGTGAGTGTGGAGGGGCAGAAGAGGGCCCGTAGGTGGGGTCAGTGCTGCCCTGCGGAGGACTCTCTCTTCCGCTGCACGTCACGAGCATCCTGTTTCAGAGGCAGAGCAGCACAGCTCCTTAGTTAATATTTAATTCTTATATTTTTTTCTGACAGGATCTCACTGTATAATTCAAGCTGGCCTTGATCTCACTGTGTAGCTCAGGCTGGCCTCGAGTTCTTGGTGATCCTCCTACCTCAGCCTCTGGAGTACTGGAATTATAGGTACACACCACCACACCTGGCTAATTCTTAATTTTTATGTAGAATTGGGGCTGGAGAGATAGCTCTATGGTACAAATGCCTGCCTGGCAAGTGTAAGGTCGTGAGTTCAAACCCTGGTCTTGCAAAAAAAAAAAAAAGAAATTCAATTCTTACGTAGAATCTTAGAATGTTAAGACTAGAAATGGTTTTAAACTTTGTCTAATCCAGCTGGGTGTGCTGGTGCATGCTTGTGATCCCAGCATTTGGGAAGCTGAGGTAGGAGGATTGCCATGAGTTTAAGGCCAGCGAGGGTTATATAAAGAATTCAGGGACCCTAAGCTACAGAGTAAGTCCCTGTTTCAACCAAAACAAAACAAAAACAAAGGCAACGAAGACATGGTCTGCCCAGCCTTCTTATTTTGTAGATCTGGAAATTGAAGCTTGAGATGTTTTCCAATCTGCCTGTCTGGGGTTGTACCCTTAAGACAGAACTGGGACTCTGTGTGGAGTGTTTCCAGCCTTTGGCTATAAACCTGCCACTAGACCATGTGTATCATGGGAACTAGTAGAAGGGTGACTGAAAGTACGCCAAGCACTTAGATAAAAAACGACTATAGCAAAAAACACTTTGCCATGAGTCTCCCCCAGGTCCTGCTCCTGCTACCAGCACACTTGTCCCCTCCTTCTGAAGCACTTGCTGAGGTACCTCTGTGAGTCCTCTTTCAGGGAGTCTTCAGGAGTGGTCAGAGCCCCGGGGAAGGCTGCAGCTGAGGACCCATGCAAGGCAGGCCGAGGAAGTGGGCTTGTCGGCTCCACCTCACGCACCAGATCAGTGCTCTGCAAGTTTTGGCTTCAGCACAAAAGGCAAAAGCTTCAAATTGATTTGTAGCACGGAGACAGCCACTCAGGGCAGCTAATGACACTCACAAAGGGGACTTGCTTCACAAAGTGGCAAGAACAATGATTAATAAATGTGTTTGAAGACAGGCTGAGTTTTTGCAGAGGGATTAATGGTAATGTGTCTTTTTTTTTTTTTAAATTTTATTTATTTATTTATTTGTTTGCTTGTTGTGTTTGTTTGTTTCTTTATTTATTCATTTTGTGGCTGGCTCAGCCTGCCCTGGTGGTGGCGCTGGCACAGCATGTGGTGCTGGGGATCGAACTGCAGTCCCCGCAGTCGCCTGAGCCCTCCTAAGCAGGCGCTTTAGACCACTGAACCATCTTGCCGGCCCTGGTAATGTGTCTTTATTTTATTTATTTTTGGTGTTTTCAGACAGGGTCTCACTGTGTATTTTAGTTCAGGTGGTCCTTCAACTCACTGTGTAGCTCGATCCTCTTGCCTCAGTTTTCTGAGTACTGGACTTATAGGCATGTCCTACCATACCTGGCTGCAATGTGTCTTTTATTTATTTATTTATTCATTCTTTTTTTTTTTTTTTTGTCTTTCTGAGACAGAGTCTCACTGTACAGTTCAGACTGGCTTTGAGCTCACTGGCTTTTTGTAGCCTAGGCTAGTCTCGAACTCACACAGATCCTCCTGCCTCAGCCTCCCAAGTGCTGGTATTGCAGGTGTGCGCCACCACGGCCTGGCTCTCTGGCAATGTGTCTTTTACTGTTGTCATTTTTTAAGAAACGAATGTAAACGTTCATTGTATGTTTTGATCACACCGCATCAAGTAGAATTGGGGACTCATGAACTCAAGAGGAACACAACCAAGTTCAAGTTGTGTGGGTCAGTTTTCCTTGCAGCCCTAACTCACTGTTTTTTCCTGCTTTCCCTCTGTCCACCCTGAAGACTTCACGGGTAGCATCACTCATCACCCTCACTGTTCTGCATACCTTTTTGGGGCCCCATTTTTCTATCCCAGGGTCACTCTGAGGAGGGCTGGAGGCATCTGAAGACTGCCCCTCCAAGTGCAACCTGCCCCTTTAGAGCAGCAGCACCCCCCCACCCCCACCCCCCAGGCCCTCTGAGGTCCTGGTCACAGGGTTCTGCAGGGTGACTCCATCCAGGCCATAGCTGGGCAGGGCTCCCACAGGTTCGCAGAAGCTCATGGAATCTGCCATGCTGGTCCCTGGAGCCACCCACTCATTCAGCCCCAGCTCGAGTCTGTGCAGGACACACCTGCCCTCTGGCCAGCAGGATATGCCTGGTGTGGGGCCTTTCTTTCTCACCTTGCCAAGGAGTTGCCCTCACAGGCATGAGAGGAGGATGGCTGAATGATCACCGGACATCATGGGGTTGTTCTGGAGATTTTTAGCAATGCAGACACTGCGCATACCTATTAAACACAATACATTCTGCTGGGCATGGTAGTGCCCAGTGCCTGCAATCCCAGCACTCTGGAGGCTGAGGAAGGAGGATCATTCCAAGTTTGTGACCAGCCTGGGCTACAAAGTAAGCTCAAGGCAGCCTGAACTGTATAGCAACACCCTGACTCAAAAAGACAGTGCATTTTCTGCTGGGAAAGTTGGACAGCCTCCTAGGTAAACGTTTACTTATTTCTGCTTCTGGTGCTGGACTGGGGGATTTTAATTAAACCTACGCAGCCTTTAGTAAATGAGGTACTTGTTTACAATGAGACTCACAATGTGCAGATACCACCCAAAGCAGGTGCCTCCCACTAGTGTCTACGGATTTCTGAGGTGACTCTGCCTGTTTCTAGGTTCTTCACCTTCTAGGTAAAGAACATTCCTAGGAGCTCTGTGTCCCAGCTGAAGCCACCCAGTAATGTGTATTTGGAGGTTGCTCTTTCCCTTGCACCTGTAGAAGCCACATGCTCCCACCCACACCCACTTTCTCAAAGCTCTGGCATTCAGAACACACATACGTTTTATTGAATGTCCTGTATTACAGCTTTTCCATAGGGGATCAGGAGGATAATTAACAGCCAGGTGATTACAGGGAGCTGTGTGAGGAAAGGGACATGGATCTACAATGTCACTGCGCCCAAACAAGGAGTCCATAGGTTTCCATTTCTCCAATGGTCAGGAAATAAAAGGCAGAAACAAAGAGGCCTAGAGATACACACCTGCATAAGCAGCCAAGCAGACACACCCTGAACACACAAAACAGCTCTGAAACAATTCCATCTGTAGTTCATGGAAAGGAACCTTTAAAAAAAACGTGAGAAGGTACAATTTATAAGAACCGAAGTATAAATCCTGCCACAGTGCCAATTGCTAGAAACACAGGAGCGGGCCCCCCACCCCTCCAAGGGGGAGAAATCCGTTTGGTCATCGACCCCAGAGAAGGGTCCCGTCTGCACGCTCGGGGAGTCGCCCTCTGGCTGACAGATGGCAGGAACCACCCGGGAGGGATCAGAGCCGGGCCAGGGCCCTCCCTTGCGGCTCCGCGGTCCTGGCCCTGAGCGCGGGAGGCGCAGGAGAAGGTAGAATTGGGCTTGCTGGGTGCAGAACCGGTTTACTCAGAAGCCCAGGGCAGGGCGGATCCCGTCCTTCCTACCCCAAGTGGGTCTCGGGCAAGCAGCCGTGTCCTTACTTTTTTACAAAGACCCTGCGTTTTCCCACACTGTTACTGCTCTTTTCAGCTTCCCTCACGGGTACATGTGCGATTTATTCCCTTGTTTCGCCTTTTTCATGGGGGCTACTTAGGCTTATTGGATGGAGCCTCTCGCGAGGCTGGTATTTTGAGTTTCAAGGTGCGTTTTTCCTCTGATCTTCGCTTCCGAGACCCTGGGCTCCCCAGCCTTTTAAGGCTTTTGGATCCTTCCTGCAGTCATTCCCAAGGAACGTGCTGAGGCCGCCAAAGAGGCCTTTCGAAAGCTCGCAGGGCAAGGAACAGAGCGGGGGAAACGAGGGTTTGCAGGGGCTGCTCGCTCAGGGAGGCGCGGTGCCGGCGCCGGGCGCGAGGTGGCGCTGCAGGCCCGCACGAGGGAGCGCCAGCGCGCCCTGTTCAGGGCCTGACCCTGGAGCTGGCGCCGGTGGTCAGCGGCAGGGGCGCTGCCTCCAGGCCCGCTGAGCTCCTCCCCGTCAGTTGATCGACGTGCTCCGCTCACCGCGTCGTCTAGGTCGACCTCTTGTGCAACAGATAGTGCCCATGAATGAAGGAATGAATGGATGAATGAACGAATGGGCTCTATGAGCCTCCTGAGTGTGGAGGCCACAGGAGCAGGGGCCTGGGCGACGGGGGTCACCTCCTCAGCACTCTGAACCTCCGCCTCCCTGTCTGTGGAGTGTGAGAACTTTGTGGGGAAGGCACATGGGACCCATTGGCCTTGGGACTCTCCTTCATGTTCCTGGCTCCTTCTGTTCCCCAGGGTTCTTGTCTGTCACAGTCTCCTGTTAAGTGTTGGCTTGTCCTGGGTGCTGGCCCTACCACCGATCCTTTTGGGTGCCAGGACAGCTCCAAGAACAGTCTGGGTAGTAGTCAGTATCTCCTGGGCCTCTAGAACCCGGGTCAGCCCAACTCCTAGCTGCGCAGCCTCTGCAGGGCCTAGCCGGCAGCCAGGGGCTTTTCTGTCCTGAGCTCCTGAAGGGTTGGAAGGCAATCTTGGGGCTCATCCTTGCCTTCAAGTCCCACAGCCAACAGTTCTGACAGGGCAGCGGGCCCTTCCTCCTCTCCCTTGTCCCTGGCCTTTCCTTCCTGTAGCTCAGAGCAGCCTGGGGCTCACATTAGGCTCTAGGGGTGGGGTGGGGAGATGTCACTGAAGGTGCTGTGATTGACCACGTACCTCTGAGGGCGGTGAGATGCTGTCGGTGAGTGGATACCGACGCAGGGGGCAGGAGGTGACTTAGACACGGGCTCGGCTTTGTGCAGACATCCTGACTAAGGCCTCAGTGCCCATGGACGCAGGCAGCTCTGGTTCAGGCTGGAGATCACATCACGATTTCCATTTCCCTATTTCTGTCCGCCCAAGCACCTCATGTGTCTGGAAGTCACCAAAGGCCCTTGCATCTCTCCTGGATCAGCTGTGGGTCTCAGACAGCCCATGCCTGGCCCCATTGGCCCACGCAGGACACCTGGGCCGGCTGGCAGCAGGTGCATGGGCAGAGTGCAGAGCTAGGAGCTCACCTCCTTGGAGACATCAAAGAGGGTGGGTGGGAGGTGTGGAGCGAACCAGACCTGCAGGTGGCTTTTCTGTGCAGCTGTGGTCAGGAGGAGGAACAGGAGGAGGTGGCAGCCTGAAACCTATGACTGGGGCCATTTGCTGACCATGGGCCCTTTCTACTCTTGGGCTTTGGGGACATGGCGGCTGGCTTTTCTTGCTAATGGATGTGATGCAAGGTTGCCATACCAAAGAGTGTCTTTAAATGGTGGCTACCTCTTTCCATCCTGCCACAGACTCGAGGCTGGGGCTTTCCTGACCGTGGAAGACCATGGC
Organism: Capromys pilorides; assembly: GCA_004027915.1. Lineage (NCBI taxonomy): Eukaryota > Metazoa > Chordata > Mammalia > Rodentia > Capromyidae > Capromys > Capromys pilorides. The sequence goes on along the minus strand of PVKN010001225.1, from coordinate 27,004 downwards.
AGGTGTCTTCCATCTGTGTTGGCCCCCTCTGGTGCCCCTTCCTGGATGCCGAAGGTCTCGATCACATTCCATTAGAGCTGTTTGGAGCTGATTTCTTGGCGATGTCTCCCAGGTAATGTGTCACCTGTAGCTCAGGTTCATTTCATTATAGCCAAAGGTCCCCTAGTGCCCCAGGGTCAATGTCCTGACAGGACCCAATCCATCAGCATGGACAGCCTCTGAGGGGTGGGCTTGAAGTGTCTGGTGCCCAGGGTGACCCTGGCTGAGCCACATAGCACCCCACATGCCTCTGTGGGCAAGGTGAGTTGCCTTCAGTGAGTGTGGAGACCCAGGGCCCCACGGGCACCCAGGCCCTTTCTCTCGGGCTCCTATGTGCTGAGGGCCTGCTCAAGCTCAAAGGGCCCAGCACTCTCGGGCCACCATGCCACCTCTCTAGAGTGTTTCCTCCTCTGTGCAGCATTGCTCCTGAGGTGATGGAGCCTGGACCACTTTCCTGCAGGGAGCAATTACACACACACACACACACACACACACACACACATACACACACACTCACACACATATACAGCTGGCAACCTCAGAGAATGTGAAGTCTTATATGATGAATGATGTGTGGGGCAGAGCACTCCCTGCTTGGGTATTTTGTTTTTCAGAAAGAGAAGACTTTAACTTTCTTTTTATTTTTCCTTCGCTTAAGAAATTAAATAAATCGAGTTTCCTGAACAACTGCTGGCGCAGTCCTAAATATCCGAGTTCTTTAGAGTCTCTTGTCTTAATTGTCCCTAACTTTTGGGTCCCACACAATTTCAGGCCCCTTCTTTAAGTGCTTGCTGTAATCATTTACAGGCTGTGTTGTGATTTTAACCAGGCCTGGGGGCGAGGGTGCCCTTCTCTGTAGCTGGTTGATCTAAACACATAGTCACTGGAAATCAAGCTGAGCCACGCTGGAGCCCCGGGACTCTGGCTTTCTGCTGTGTGATTTTTTTTTTTTGGTGGGACCGGGGTTCAAACTCACAACCTTGACCTTGCCAGGCAGGCATCTATGCCACAGAGCTGTCTCCCAGCCCCATCTGCTATGTGATTTTGAGCCGCTTGCTTACCCGCTCTGAAGGTCAAGTTCACCTGCAGGGTTCAGGTGACATTATCTCAGCTGGTGGCTATGAGGCTCAGGTGCTATGGTGTTGCAGGTGGTGTCATGGAGGGCATGTCTCAGCGTTTCCTTCATACAGAAATGGCCACAGTAGGGCCTCTGCTGGCTGCTGTGTGGGTGCTGTTATTCAGGAGCAAGGGGCTGAGAAATCAGCTAAGAGTCACAGTTCTGACCCTGCCTTCTCGGCGCATTCCATCACCTCCCTCGGCCTGGCTCTCTCCTCTAAAAAATGCTGTAGTATGGGGCTGGGAAATAGCTCAGAATAAGCGCTTGCCTGGCAAGCGCAAGGGCCTGAGTTCCATCCCCAGTTCCACACACAGACACACACATGCTGTAGTAGCTGGTGTGGTAGCCCACGCCTGAACACTTAGTGCTCTGGGCGGTTGAGGCAGGAGGATCACAAATTCAAACTTGCTAATTTAGTGGCTTAGTAAGACCTTGTCTCCAAATAAACAATAAAAAGAGGCCACTTGGGTATAACAGATCATGCAGATGTCACTCTGAGTCCAACCCATGGATATTTATTTATTTATTTATTTATTTTGCAGGACCGAGGATTGAACTCAGGGCCTTGCACTTGCCAGGCAAGTGCTTATTCTACTGAGCCATCTCCCTAGCCCCCGAACCTTCATTTTAACAAGTTCCCCATATCAGTGTTTGAAAAGGTCTGGCCTAAGCCATAAAGGTCATGGTAAAGTTTTGTTTTTTAGAAAAGCTTCAAACTCACAGTAAACTCAAGGGAGGCCATAGAAGAGCCCCCATATCCCCTCCTCCCCACCTCAGCTCCCCTGGGATTGACATCATGCACTTTGAGTGCGAAGTGTGTTATAGGGGCGAGCCTTCCTCACTCACAACCCAGTGCACAGCTGGACTCTTTCTTGGTGTCCTGTGTCCTTTTGGATTTGGACAAGTGTGCAGTGATGTGGCTCTACCATGAAAGTGTGGCATCTGCCCCAATCACATCAGATAAAGGGCTCCAGTGACGCAGAGAGCCTTGAGTGTGTTGGAGAATTACTAAGGAGGGAAGTGAGTGAAGCACATCTTGGAAGATGCACTGTGATTGGCTCAGTTATGGCTCCAAAGATATTCGTGTCCTAGTGCTCATGTTCCTGGAAACAGGGCCGTGCGATGTTGCTTTATCCATTGTGGTTGCTCACCAGCTCACCTAAACGTGGGAGAGTACTGTCTGGATGACCAGGATGGACCTCGGGTAATCACAAAGCTGTTCAGTGCAAAAGAGGGGACTGCCATTCAGCATGAGATGGCGATTTCCAGACAGGGCTCTCCTGGCCCTAGGAGGTGGAGGATGAGGCACGAGCCAGGAGCGAAGGCTCTGAAAACTGGAAGGCAAGGGATGGATTTTGCCCCCTGAGGCTCCAGAAAGCAGCCCAGCCCTTCTGACACCTAGCTATAGCCCACTGAGATTCCTGTCTCACTGTTTTTTTTAATTCTCTCTCTCTCTCTCTCTCTCTCTGGCGGTACCAGGGATTGAACTCAGGACCTTGCACTTGCCAAGCAAGCACTTATTCCACTTCCACTGAGCTATCTCCATGGCCCCCTGTGTAAACAATTTATTTAACTAAAATGGACTTACATTTGCTTCTGAAGTAACTTCCATTTTTCTTTTGTCTTTTTGAGACAGGGTCTTGCTGTGCAGTTCAGGCTGGCCTTGAGCTCACTTTTGTGGCCCAGGCTGATCTCAAACTCACACTGATCCTCCTGCCTCAGCCTCCCAAGTGCTGGGATTATAGGCATGTGCCACCATGCCTGACTATTTTGAAACATCTTTTTCCCATGGTGATTTACATGATCTTTAAGCCAATATAAATATCTTATAAATATTTGAATATTTGGGTATACACCTGCACAATACCTCAGCAATATCTACCAGCAAGAAAAACATTGAAGGATAAAGATCGGAGACAATTACTAGCTATAGTGAAAATCTGCTAAAAATATTTCTGGGATTAAGAAGGCACTATACACTTGTTCGACTAAGAAAACCACCCTTACAGCACAGAATGATTTTATTTTTACGTAGGACCTAGAACCCTTAAGCTGCCGATTAGGTGCTGAATGGCAAAACATCATCCCAAGTTTATGCCATGAGTTCATAGGGAATAGGTTCCAACAACTCAGGTTCCTTCCATTGGTCCTTGCAAAGTGTGCTTCTCTGGGAGGGGCGGGCTGATGCTTCGGTTGAACCCAGGTACCTTTCTCTTTGGCTTCCTTCTTTTTCTGATCATTTTCCTTGAAACGTTTCAGGAAGCTATCACAACTTTTTGAGTGTTTAATATGCTCAGTATGCACATTAATCCTCTTGGCAAGTATCTTGCCCTTAACTTGTTTGTGTATAACAATGCCAACAGCATGCTGGGTAATGTTGTAGATTCTTCCTGTTTTGCCATGGTAGCATTTGTGAGGCATTCTCTTTTGCACAGCACCCATTCCTTTGATGTCTACAATATCACCCTTTTTGTAGATTCGCATGTGTGTGGCCCAAGGAACAACTCCATGTTTTCTAAAAGGCCTGGAGAACATATACCGGGTTCTGCTCCTCTTGCCCTTGGTGTTAGTCATTCAGGCAAATTAGTGGAACATGGTGGCTCTGGCTGAAAGGAAGCACCTCTCACACTCCTCTGACCCCTCGAGTGTAAGATCATACTAGCGTTGCACTTGTGGCATTTGTTCCTGTGGTAGAGAGAAACCAGTACACCCATTTGGTGAACTCACCATTTTGCTCAGGGTCACCCTGGGAATGTGGTCCTCAGTTATTTACATCCACAGTCAAGTGTTAACTGTTTTCATTGAAAAATGGGATGGGTTCTTGATATTCTTTTAAGGAAATACACAATGTTTAAAAAAGCCCATAGGAGATTTTTTTTCTAATTTGGAAGATATTGACAAATCCCAGATGTCCCTGGATTAAGAATACTGGTAGCCATTAGATAAGCCAGCCAGAACTTGCTGCTTGACATGCTTCCAGATAAAGGACACACACACGACAGAGTCAGCCTTCTGTGTGAGAGATATCAACACACAGACACAGCAGACATGGACCCTGTTCTTGGAATACAAACTCTGGGTAGGCAGCCCCATCATGTACATCACTTGGGCTGTGCTACCACATGGTAGTTCTGCTTATTAAACTTTTTTCCATTGATCAAGAAAATAACTGCCCCTCACCATGATTCATGCAAGAGAAAGACAGACATTAACTTGGGCTAGGACTGAGGTCACCCCCTCCCTTACCTCATGTGAATGTTTGGGGCTGAAAGCAGCTGCAGAGCCAGCAGCCACTGTGGCACACCTCAACCCTGTTTCTTTTTTAATTTTATTTATTTATTTATTTGTTTGCTTGTTGTGTTTGTTTGTTTCTTTATTCATTTTGTGGCTGGCTCAGCCTGCCCTGGTGGTGGCGCTGGCTCAGCATGTGGTGCTGGGGATCGAACTGCAGTCCCCGCAGTTGCCTGAGCCCTCCTAAGCAGGCGCTTTAGACCACTGAACCATCTCGCCAGCCCTCAACCCTGTTTCTTAAATACACATTTCTTCCTGTGTGAATGCATTATGATGCATGACCTGTTAATTAGTCCTCTGGTCCTGGTAAGTCCGTTTTATGTACATGCTAGGAGTTCCCACTAGCACTCCATAATCGTAGTCTCTTGTTTTTGTTCAGTACATTTTTGCTGGGGAAGATGAAGCATAGGTTTTTGCCATTTCCTTTTAAAGGAAAAAATACCACTATGAGGTGTCAGATATGGGCCGTGTCTTGGAAAACCTGATTAGGTCAGTGGTTGAGTGACTTTCTCTCATGAAATGACTGTAAAAACTTCTTCTGCGAGCGCTTTTCTCCGAAGACTTGTTGGCAGAGAGAATAAAGTTGCTCAGCAATAATATATTTCTGAGTTATTATGCCAGGAGAGTTCTGAGAAATAGTTGAATCTGAGAGAATGTTTTTATGACAGGCCAAAGTGCTAAAAAATAACCAAACTAGTGCAATCTCCAGACACAATCAACACTTCAGTCTGCTGAAATTTGGCTTACTGCAAAATGACTTGCTTACTTCAGTTGTATCCCAGGACAAAGGCAATAAATGATGCACTTTCGCCTTCCCACCAAAGATGGAGTAGATGAAACCTCTCCCAGGGAAGGGTGGTTCCCTAGGACTTACAGAAAGTTCTGCCATGTTTATTTCTTATGACATCTGGTTAATGCTTTTTTTTTTTCAAACACAGGATTAATTGTCCAAATCAGTGAAGCAGAGTGTTAGGAGGCCAGCCTGTGGGGTTATTGTTTCTTCAAGTAGAAGGAATGGAGAAGTGTGGAAGTGATCAAACTACTTGATGGCATTTGTGAGATGGATATGCATGCTTCTTCCCTGAGCTAGGAAGCAATACCCTCAACTGAACTCAAGAGGGCGCTGCACGGCAGAACTTCTTGTCAAAGGCCATCCAGCAAGCGCATGTGTGACTTTGCCACCTGGCTCTGGAGTTGGGTCATTGAATCATTTGACCTTTTCCGAGGTCAGGATGTAAGGTTGGTTAGTTTCATTGAATAGTTCATTAGCTATTGTTCAGGACTTAATTAGTGTTGACCAAGTCATGACAGTGCTTAGCAGAAGGATCAGGACCTTTGAGTAGTGTTCTATTTGAATGTTTTTTGGAAATAGAGTCAAACCCTTTTGGCTCTGTATTCCTGTGTGCCTTCATTTAACAAATATTTCATTTCCCACCATAAATCTTGGGTCACTGTGGTACTCAATGGCTGTGTAGCCCACATTTTCAGATAATTGACTTGCCGATGAATTAGGTACAGGCACCCAGGACAGGAGCAGGAAGAGGCATTCCGAGCCATGGGGGTGACTTGGCTGGTCTCCATTATGTAGGTGCAAAGTTTCAGATGGGATTTCAATTAGCAGTGTTGTCAGTGACATTATGCACTGAACCTTGTCCCATGCACTTAGGGCGAACAAAAAAGTTATTGTGACCTCACGAATGGAGGCAAGCTGATTCCCACCTCCAGGGAATGCGAATGAACTAAACCACCCTTGAATAAGGCATGCAAGGAGTGGGGAATGAAGTGCTTTCTGCTGGGGGGTTAAATACATTCTTTTCTTCAGTATACTTTAATTTTCCATTACACCCATTACTTGCTCAAATGCCAGACATTGTATGTACTATTTTTTTTTTTTTTCCCGAAAATGGTGGTAGTGGGAGGGGTTAGTGAGGTAGGGCGGGGGTGCGTATATAGTTGGTGGACTTGTGTGGGGTGCCAGGGACTGTGTCAAAGGATAGGCCACCTCCCACTGTGCTGTGAACGAAAGGTTCTAGGGAAACGAGGCTCACAAGCCTCACTTCCATCTGGACCCTGTGATAAACTGTCTGCCTGTGTTTGTTTTTCTGTGATCTGCCAGGTTCCCCTTGACATTTCTAACTACTCTTTTTCCATATTCTGAAAGAAAATAATTTGTATTTTACTATGGCCAGTTCCCTTGGGGGAGAGGATACTGTCCAGCCACACTGAAGAAGAGAATTTAATAATGTACTGCTGTTGCGGGTGGGATCCCAAGAGATCAGTACAAAAAAGAACTTTTCTTAAGAAATATGGAAAGAGGGGCCAGTGGTATAGCTCAGTGGCACAGGCCCCTGCCTTGTAAGTTCAAGGTCCTAAGTTTGATTCCAGGTCCCACAAATAAATAAATACTTTTAAAAGAAGGACAGAGATGACATCTTATTTCATTAAAGAGGCAAACTATCAACAAGCATCTGATTCAGCTATCCATCCATCCATCCATCCATCCACCCATCTATCCATCCATTTGTCTCTGTATCCATCCACTCATTCATTTATTTCAGAATAAAAGGAATTGTGCTGGATACCTTTGTTAACGTGTGTTTGAATTACCAAGGTAAAATTAAAGTTTTTCTGACTGAAGTTTGATTTGGTAATTGCTTTGACAATCAGGATTGGTTTTCCCTAAACAGGCGATGTAGGAGATTTTTTGCACAAGTTGAAGCTAAATCTTTAGCTGTATGTTTGTGATAAACATTTATTTAAGCTATATATCTAACATGCTGGAAAATGTTATGACTATTAACTCATGATAAAAATTTTGAGCACTTACTTCATTGTGTGTAAGAGGAAAGTCAAATCTGAGATGACAGCTTAGGGGGAAACATGCAGGTCATTCTAATGCTCTTTCTCTCCATGTAGTAATTTAACTGAGAGTTGGTAGAAACTTCATTAAGACTGTGAGAACCTTCCAAGGATTTCTTACCCATGAACAGCATTCATTTATAAGCACAACAATGATTTAAAGTTTAATTTATATTGCTTCAATCAACAGAAAATATGATGTAGCCACTACCGAGGAAGGACGAACTCTGAGACACTTCCTGTTCCTTTTCCCAGTCTGTAGCCATCACCTACAGCAAGACAACCTAGTAAGTTGCTTACCTGTGTCCTCCTTAGCCAAGGAGCTTATCCTTCCGGCCATGAAGTGTGAAGCTGGGCCTGAGGGAGCTGCTGGCCAGCTCGGTGCCCTACCGTTAAGCCTGTTTGCTCAGTGGCACTCAGTCCTGGTGAGCAGCAGTTGTCTGTTCTTTCCCCTGTGTCTGAACTCAGCATGGTGGCCACCGGCACGGTCTCTGCTTAGAGCTTCCAGGGGTGCCAGGCCCTGAGGTAACCTTCTCAGGGTCAAGAAATCAGAGGCCAAAACTGCAATTCAGATTCCAAACCTGGAGGAGGATTCCCTGGCCCGTGGAGTCCACCATGTTCTGCTTGGGAAGTCATGAACCTTCTGGTTCAGGTTTTTGAATCAGATTCTCAGTCCCACTGCTTCCTAAATGTGAACCCACTGCATGTATTTGATTTTGCCCTCCATGCGCAGGATCAGGCATAGGATTTATACATGATGGGGACCAAGGAGATGGCTCAGTAGAATAAACACTTGCCTGGCAAGCGCAAGGTCCTGAGTTCAATCCGAGGTACCTCAAGAAAAGGAAAAAACAAACAAAATAAAACAAAACAAAAAAAATCATACGGGCCAGGGAGATAGCTCAGTAGAATAAGCACTTGCCTGGCAAGTGCAGGGTCCTGAGTTCAATCCCTGGTACTGCAAAAAAAAAAAAATAAATAAATAAATAAAATAAAATAAAATAAAAGGTGGCCTTCCTCACCTCCTGCTTTATTTGGGGGCCAGCAAGATGGTTCAGTGGTCTAAAGCGCCTGCTTAGGAAAGCTCAGGCAACTGCAGGGACTGCGGTTCGATCCCCGGCACCACATGCTGCGCCAGCCCCACCACCAGGGCAGGCTGAGCCAGCCATAAAATAAGTAAATAAACAAACAAACAAGCAAACAAATAAATAAAATAAAATAAAAAAAAAAGGATTTATACATGAGACTAGACTCTGAGACTGTCAAAGTTTGTTTGTTTGTTTCTTTCTTTCTTTCTTTCTTTCTTTCTTTCTTTCTTTCTTTCTTTCTTTCTTTTGCTATGTGGAATCAAACTCAGGATCTCATTCTTGCCAGACAGGCGCTATGCCATTGAGCCAAATCCCTAGTCCAACTGCCACAGTTTTGAAGATGTAGGTAGAATCTTTTCTGGTTTAGGATAATCAGAGTTCTTGAGCTATTTCTTCAACCACAGTCTAGTGATGTGAATGCCACAGACCCATTCATCTTGTTCTTCAGTGAAAATGAAGGGAAAGCGGAACTAGGGAGAGTGGGAGATTCTAGGTACAGGGAGAGAAAACATATAGAGAATAACTAGATAATTAGATGATATCCGGAGTTAAAGCACTCTGAGATAATTAGATGATACCTGGAGTTAAAGAACTCCCTAGGAGAATGCACTCAACTAATAATAAAAAAGGACCATCACCAGGCCCAGAAACCTTTTTCTTTTGTTGCTCAATGGAAATTCTTCCTTGAGGACCAGTCTTGGAGTGAAACTCTGACATGGAGGTTTGGTTTGCCTCTTAAGAGCCACAGCACATGGCTGTGTGTTTGTGTACCTCACAGAGAGGTTTTGACTGAGGAGCCCAGGAGCCCATCACCACGTAGTGCTGCTGAGGATGGTGTGTGTGTGTGTGTGTGTGTGTGTGTGGGCTACTAGTCCTCAGGCTTCCATAGCACTCTCCTTTCCTAGCCCAGTTCACCTGACTGCACCCCAGCACCTGTCCCAACTGGGGCCAGACCTCCAGACAGACCAGTGGGAATCCTGCTGTTGTCTTTCATTTTTTTTGTACTTATTCTACCTTATGACCTCAAATCTTTTTTTAATTTTTCGCCTGCTGAAGAATAAACCAGGGTTGGGGAGAGAAGAATAAACCACGGGATTTGACTTCTGTCTTCTAGGAAGAACAGATATTTTGTAAGAATGTGTTGGTCATCCTCAACTCACAGAAATAAACTGGTGATGTTGGATCACCCTGCATCCACAAGGAAGTTGTCTTCCTTTATGGGGGAGGCTTTCCTACCCTTTTACATCCTCTTTGCACCACTAGGTGGTTTGGTTTGTCGAAGGCTAGTTCTGTCTCTCAGACTTAAAACAGTGTCTTCTGTATATTAATTGGCAGAGACCTAGGATAGGAACTAGCTTGTGAAGGCCAGTGGGCTGAATTGCTTCCTGGAGCCTTTGGAGCTTTTCATCTCCCTGTTGCTCTACCCTGCCTTTCCCCCTGCTCTTCTTCCTACACAAATGTAAGCATGGACATCTCACACACTTGGCAGAATGGAAGACTGTTTCTACCGTAGCCAATAGTGAAGAAGCTAATCTGAGCAATGCAATTCTGAATTTCCATGTCATTTAAAAAAAAATTGTTTATTAATTTGGTAAAGGATCTCATTACACAGCTTCGACTCATAGTGATTCTCCTGTCTTAGCCTCCCAGAGCTGGGATTACAGGCATGTGCCACCATGCCTGTTTTTTGTGGCCAGCACGCTGTGTGTGTGTTTGTGTGTGTGTGTGTGTGTGTGTGTGTGTGTGGCATGGCATGGCATGGCATGCAGTACTGCGGATCAAACCCACTTGTCAGAAAGGCTTTTAGACCAACAAACTATCTCCTGGACCCTCACATTGTATTTTTAAATGCTGAAAACATCAGCTTGGTGCCTATGCCCCGGTTAGCCAGTAGAGATTTGTGCAATGGGTCTAAAGGCGAGAAGAACTAATCCTCCCCGCACGTGTGAGCATGCAGGAAGTGGGCGTCTCATTCTCCCAGTTTCTTGGATTTCTCTCATTCATGGGAGGATTGAATTGTGTCACCGTATTAACACCAGGGCCTTACATGATGCTATTTAAAATCACATGTTGGGGAAGGAGAGAACTGGCAACATGCCGCGTGGGATAAAGTGTAGTTCTCTCCTGACCGAGACGGGCTTGAGATGCATAGATAAAGGATTTGAGAGAAATGCACTGTGCCGTTTCAGGCTGTCAGGCAGATCTGTGTTCTGCGAAATGGTTGGATGACAGTGTCCCAGGAGGGAACTCGAGGTTGCTGGGACTCTCTCAAGAGTGAAGCTAGAGGGGAACTTGAGCCTGACTCCTGGCTCTGGTCCGAAGTGGCTATCCAGAGGGCAAGGCCCACTGTCTTCTGGAGAGGATTTCTTGCCTGACCTGGGGTCCTTGGAGAGTAGCCCCACTGTTCAGGGCCCCCCTCAAGCGTGGATGCAGGCTTCCTGGACCGAGGGCAATAAACTTGGTTAACAACCTGGCTTGCGAATTATTGCCAACTCGGCAGAAATAAAAGAGTCGGTTGAGCTATCACCAGGAAAAGAAAGCTTTCTAATTCTGTCAATTTTATTGAGCTGTTTGAAACAGAGACTGGGTCTGACAAGGAGTCCCTGCCCCCACCTCTGACCACAAGTCAGAGCTCATTGGAGCGACGGAGCCACCTCGAGACCAGAGAGCTCAGGTCTGTGGTTGGATTGAATTCTTAATGTCAGCAGAGGTGCAAGAATCATGATGTCTCTGCTCCATAATGGAGCAATCAAACAGCCGGGCATGTGTTTATGTGTCTGAGAGTTCTGGAGGGAGGGCAAGAATGCATGCATGACTTACATGAAGGCAGGGACCCAGGCCAGCAAGAGACGCTTAATAGCTATTTAACCATTTTTAAACAAACCATAAAATCGCACTGACTGAAGGCCTACTGGGATTCTCCATCTGAACATCTTCTAGGAAGTTGTTTCCCAAATGAGAATTTAGTACCAGAGAGCCACACAGTGGAGTTGTCAACCCAGTGGGCTTGGTGGAAGGGTGGGACCTCAGCTGGTGCTCATTAGTGTGCATGTGTAACCCTCTCTGATCACAGATGTCTGGGGTTTCTACCCAAGCTCCTCCAGTTGTTCAGGCTCTGAGCTCTGAGGTCCCCTGGCCCCAGCAGAGGGGTAGTTGGCTGCTCTGGGAGGGGTGATATACTATCCTGGCTGTGAGCTCAGGCAGTCCTAAGATATAGATATGTGGGAAAGAATTCCCAGAGATATCTGGGTAAGAAGATGGGTGCATCCACTTCTCCTTTTGGCAGCAGGAGTATTTGTGAAACATTCTGTGTGGCACAGACTCATAGTTTATGGAGAGCATTTTGTTGATTCAGCTATAAAAATATGAACTGCAGTGTGTTTGTTGGGAATATGCTGTTTCTTTTTTATATATTGAAGAATATACATTTCCTGCCGACTGAGACTCTTCTAAGAAAGTCCTCTGTGAAAGGGTGATTGTTTTTAGTGTTTCTTTGGATTTCAGGCACTGAGGAAGTGCTTCCTGTGAAGTCAGGCTTTTCTGTATTAGGAAATGATAACTGGCAAAATCAGCTGCTCCCAGATGCCTGTGTCTTAGGAGTAAGACCCAAGCTTGGGCGTTGTCCCTGACAGCACAGTGGTCTCAGGACAGTGGGTTAGGATCTTTGGAACTCGTGAACACGGTCTGATTTGGAAAAGGTCTTTCTAGAAGCAATTCCGGGAAGGATCTTGAGATGGTGGCATTGTTCTGGCTTTTCTGGTGAGCTCTCAAGCTGTCATAAGCATCCTCCTGGGAGAAAGAAGGCAAGAAAGGAGAGGACAGGGTAGCCAGAGAGGCAGAGATGGGAGCGAGGCAGTCACGGTCAAGGAACACTAACAACTGACAGAACCGGAAGGTTCTAGCCTCGGAGCCTCTGGAGGGAGTACAGCCCTGCTGATCCCTTCATGTGGGCCCCGGAGTAGTGATTTCAGACTTCCAGCCCTCGGAATTTTGAGACGATGAATCTTTGTTGTTTTAAGCTACCATGTTAGTGGTAATTTGTTATGGCTTCCTTTGGAAGCTAGTATAATTCTCGTGTTTTATTCATTCATCTTATATATACGAGCTGCATCTATATGCATGTAAATGTGTTTGCATATATGTGGGCAGACAAGTCCGTAACCCTTATCCGAGATGATTGAGGCCAAAAGTGTTTCATCTTTTAATACTTTTTGAATTTCATATGTCTACATCTATGTGTCTGTATGTAGTGGGATATCCTAGGGATGAAATAGAAGTCCAAAATGAAATTCATTTATTTAATATGTACCTTAAACACATAACCTGGAGATAATTTTGTACAATGCTTTCAAAATAATTTTGTGCGTGAAACAATGTTTCACGGTATAGAACTTCCCATTTGTGGTGGCATTCAAAATGGTTTGGATGTAGGAGAATTTAGGATTTGGGATGTTCAGGTTAAGGATGCTCACTGCCGTACACACGCTCTATACTTAATGTGTGCATTTATAGGGAAAGCACATTGTAGGCACCGCAGGGCTTTTCAGGAGCTTATAGCCTAGTATCTTGGTTAAGTGCAAAGGTCAGACTGCCATTGGTTCATATCTGTGACTTACTGGCTCTGTGAGCTTAGACAAGTTAAATAACTTCCTTGGGACGTGCATAGTTCTGTGAGGATTAAGAGCCATAATCCGAGTGAATACAGAACACCGGCCTGGGAGAAGTCCTCTAAGGTGTTGGCCCTACGTGGCTTTCTAGGCTGCTTCCGTGACTGGCAAGACAATCTGATGACTTCCATGCGTGTGGAATGTACTCAAGAAGAGAAAGGGTAAGACATCACATTGAGCAGGGGTTTTATGGAGGCCCTGAGGATGAGGTGGCGTCAGGTGTAGCCTTTGGGGATGGCCAGATTTCAGGGAGCCACAGATGGTGAGGGAGGGTCTGGGAAGGACAGTCAAGATAAAGGGGTGTGGAGAAGAAGCAGAGGGAAGACAGCACACGTTGTTTCAGCGGTCTGGCAGGAAGGTTTGAAGGACACAGGAGACAAGGCAGGTGAGACAGGCCAGGACCTGACAGAAGGGTCCTGGAACACTTTGCAGAGCGGTTGCAGCTCGGCACAGCTGGAGGGCGACCAATTAAGTCACAGGTAATTACACCTCCTGCTGGGAGCATGAGCAGCGTCTTGGCACGGGGCACCAAGTGGCGTGGGAGGAAAGGACCCCTCCCCTGTGCGGCTGCTAAGGAGTAGCCAGACTCTTACCCCCAGTCTGGATGAAGAATTGCTCTGGGCCTGGCAATTCGTGGCGAGGTTTTACAGTAATTGCAGTGGCGCCTTCTTTATCTGTAAGGGAATCATTTCCCTGTCTTCAACCGTAGCTTTGGAATCTGTGCTATTTAGCTCATTAAACTGTGCCCATTAAACAGGTAAGTTAGGCTCAAAGGCCTGAAACACAAGGGGAGGATAAGTGGGGCTTTTTATAAAACACATAACAAACTGGATGTCTCTCAAGCAGCTTGTTGAAGTTGAATTTGCACCACAGTCAGATTCTGGGATTTAGATGCCTGCACATGCAGAATTTGGGGAGAATGGGCTTTACCCATGGAAGGACTGCAGAGGGGCAACAGGAGCATGGAGCGTGCTTTGCTAGGCTGAACACGGAGGCCAGAAAGCAGCGGCATGCAGCTTGATGCAGTTCTCATGTCCAGAATAAAGTTGTTATGGCAAAGCGAGGTATGCCCGCACAGATGAAGAAGCCCCTGACCCTAGAAGATGCCCACCCTTGGTTACTGGGGGAACACTGAGCTGCATTTGTTTCAAGCCATGGGTAAAATTTGCTAGTTGGCTTGAGGTCTCAGCAACATGGTAGGGAAATCAGACAGGGCCAGGTGCTGGCACGCAGGTCTGGAATTTGAAAAGGAAAGATTTGTCTCAAATCACAATGAATTTTCCACTCTAAATATAGCATCAGGGGCCAGCGAGATGGCTCATTGGTCTAAAGCACTTGCTTAGGCAACTGCAGGGACCGTGGTTCGATCCCTGGCACCACATGCTGTGCCAGCCCCACCCCACCAGCCCCACCTAGGGTAGGCTGAGCCGACCACGATATATATATATATATGCAGTGGGGTTTCTGAAGCGATTGTTTGAAGTAGGAAGTAACTTCTTTCTGTTCCTTGCTAGTGTTGAGGAAGGGGAAGAAAAGCAAGGGGTTTGATTTAAGGTGGGGTGGAGTCTTTGGATACCTTCACCGAAGGATTAGGCTGACCTGGTGGCAGTGACTCTTGGAGCAACCTGGGGATGGAGGATGGAATAAGAGAAGGAGTTTGTTGACAGAAGGGTCCTGGAACACTGTTCCTTGGGTGTTTATCTCCACTAATTATTGGTCCCTTTGCCATTCTGAGTCTTTCCTTATTCGTGTGTTTCCTGCTAATAACAGCATTGCTTATTCTAGATCAAATTAAAAAAAATTTTTTTAAACCTCATTTATTTATTTGTGTTATGGCTGGTTCAGCATGTGGTGCCGGGATCAAGCCTTGTTCCCTGCGCTTGCCTAATCTTTCCTAGGCAGGCGCTTTAGACCGCTGAGCCATCTCGCCGGCCCTCTAGGTCAAATTTAGATAGCCGATGTTATAGTGTATCCAAAGGCCTGCTCTTTTTCTAATTGTTAGTATGCCTTCAAACTTTCAGGCTAGATTTCTAAGAACTTTAGTGTTAAATGAACTATTAAGGCACGCAGCAGGAGGAATAGATCACCATAGGGCAAGTGAGAGAGGCCTTTCCAGTTGAGTACACACTTGGAAATTCCATGTGTGTGATGCTCTTGAAAGTGGCCACTGATCTGTAGTAACAGAAATGGAATCAGTGATAACCTGAGGAGCATGGCGCTGGGGAGAGAAAGAGGCACTGAGGTTAGGATCTTGGTTGTGTGGACAGTCTTCTGGGTGTATTTATCAAATTGTGCACTTTCCATATGTACCACCATGAGTGTCAGTTAGACCCCAGTAAGACTACTGAAAACCAACTTTAGGGCTGGTGGTATAGCTCAGTGGACTAAGCACTTGCTTAGAGAAGTTCAGGGGCCAGGGTTCGATTCTTGGCCCCACAGGTGCGGCCCCCTCCCCTAGCTCGGCTAGAACATTGAGTGTACAGGGTCCGAGGCTCGTGGATACAGTGAGTGGGCATTGTGCAGTGGAGCAAGAGATAACACGGAACAACGTTAGAGGAGGTGAGCTCTGGCTTGGAATGGGGACAGTGGCCAAGGTGGGCAGCCATTGTGCCGGGGCCTAGACCTCACGGCTCTCCTTCTTGACCTGGCCACACCCTGCATGCACTCTAGGGGGTGTCGCAAGCAGGAGAGCCACCCTCACTCCCGCCACCCCCACCCCCAACCTGGAGTTTTCTTCACAACCTGTGTGGTTTGTTCACCCCCTGCATTCTCCAGGCAGTGAGCAGGCCTGAGGCTCCTGCCCCGCTCCTTACTTTGTACTGAGTCTCTGTTGCTTATACTTTGATAAATGGAAAACACCACTGATCTCCAAAGCTCTTCATCAAAATGTAGAGCAATACAGGCATGGATAGCTTATATTAAAAAAATTATTTATTCTCCATACATTTGCTGTGTGGGCCTCATGGTAGGAAGAAAGAGAACAAACTGGAAATCACCTGTCTTAGCCCTTGCTTTTAAGGCCAGAGAGATGACAAATAAGGAGATAGTCACATGGTGAGCCCCCAGCTTTACTGGCCTGTGAAGAAATAGAAAAGACACCTCAACTGCAGGGCAAGGGAAGCTGCTTAGAGCAAACTCTTAGGAAAGATTCGAGTTTCTCTGGGCGCTGACTTTTGGGGGAAGGCAGTAAGGTGCTCTAAAAACACTTGAGAGCAGAGTAGCGTGGAGTGTAAAGGACTCTGAGACCAGGTGAGAACCGTGCCCTAAGTCAGAGCTCAGGGGCAGCACTGCACCAGGTGACCGGAGGGCGTGGCACCACCACACACTCAGGTGGGGTCGGGGTTGCCCCTGGGCGCAATGATAGGTGGGACTGGCATTCTGGTGCCATGGGCTTGAGAACCGAGTGCCACCCAGGAGGTGGGCGCAGGAGCATGGATGCGCTGTCCTCTGACACACGTGCGACTGGAAAGTGTACTCAGGAGGAAGCAAAGGGTTTGGCTAAGAGAAACTCACTTGCTGACACAGATCGCAGGTCAGGAGGGGGAAGTTTTGCTGGGCATTAGGTTGTGACTGAGAAAAACTGCAGCTGGAGGGTGCCAGCTCCAGGATCCATCCGTGAAAGCCTGAGTTCATAGAAGTGACCTCCCTGGGGATTCAGAAGGGCCATCCTTGGAGAAGAAGGGGAAAGCACTACCGCACCAGGTCTGTTGCAGAGGCGGCTTTTGTGAGCACACAGCGTTGGGCCTGATCCCCTCGTTCCATGAGGAATGAGGCGCCTTAGGATTTTCCATAAACGGCTGTGGCCATTATCGGGATGGTCACTCCCTGGCTAATGAAAAACATCTCTCTGGTCCAAACATGACCTTGAGGCTTATCTAAAACGTTTGTTGCTCAGCAGAACAACATATATCAGAAGTGAAATATATGCCAAAAGACACTTCTAATGCGCCATTTATCTTTTCTGTAATTGATTCCCGTGCAGGACAAATACCCTGTGGGGATTCGCAGAGGACTTAACACGCTGTGCCATTACAGTGACATCATCCCCCATAAAAACAGCCCTCTGGATGCTTGGTACAGGCTGGGGCTCTTTTCTTCAAGTGCTGCACCCAGCACCACATTTAACTATGGGATTACAGGAACAACCGTTCCGTCAGGGTTTCCACCCTTTGTTCTCTCCTGGCGCTGTCAAGCTAGCCCACACTCCAATCAAAATGAAATTATTTCAAAATCCATACCCAATTGATTCCTCTTGCCAGAAGAAAGTACGTAACAATACATATCCATTGACTTTCAGTTTGGGCCGGTGCTCAGATTTATTGTCTCTGGGCAAATATCGAGCTGGGTGAAGTTTCGGTCAGTCGTGTTCCTCTCAGTCAATAAATCTAAGTGTTGACTTTGGGAGGAGCCAGCGGCCATTGCTTTGTGGCTCATGATCAAGCATTTATGTGAAGTGCTGTCTTTAAAGACCGAGAGGGGTGTGCAGAGCCTCAGAGCTTAGTTTGGAAACTTCTAGGACCCAGGAATTTCAAACAAAGGACTTAATGACACAGAATAATGACACAGAGACTCCTTGCCAAAGGAGTCTCTCGAAGGTCATGCAGATAGAACCAGCAGTCCCCTTACTCTGAAGCATAGCCTAGCAAGGCAAGGTCTCTTGCTAAGAACTATTACACACAGTTGTACATCATGATGGAATTAATTACATAATCGTTGTCAATGGCCCTCCAGAATGTCATCCTGTGACCTGAGGGCAGCTCTATACAAGGCTGTTTAGCAGTAATTGGTAGAATTTCTCTAGATTTGTTAAACGGGAGTAGGAGCTAAAACCTATAGCCAAGACCATTGTCTTAAAGTGCTCAGGGGGCCATGAGAGATGCTGTCACAACTGTAACACCAGCTGGACATCGTGGAGCCATGGCAAATTTCACTCACTCCCTGAAACTTGAGTATACTATTTTGGTCCTAAAGTTGCATGAAACTATTTTTTAAAGTTTTAACTAGGAAAAGAAACACATTGCCAAACATGCAAAGATGTTCAACAGAGTCCATATGAGGCTTGTGTTAGTCAGGATAGGCTACAGTCGAGTGCGGTAACAAGTAAGCCCCAAACTCTTAGGGACTCCACGCACTTGTGTTGTTCTCCCTCAGGGCACAGTCTGGCATGGTTTGAATGTCTTCCGTTGGTGGCCTCCTTGAGTGAGTCAGGGATAAAGACTTGTATGCTTTGTATCCTTAACTTCTTAAACACACAGCCTTCTAGGTGAGTACTGAAGGGAAAGAAAACTAGAGTATTACATTGGCTCAGGCCTGAAAGAGACTTAATCATTTCTGTACCTATTCTACTGGGAAGGACCTAGTCTGGTGACATGCCATCCCCCTGCTAATCTGAAAGGGAGCCTATGACACGAGTCTTCTGTGCTCAAGTACGTGTTGTTATGGTTTGATTTGAAATGAACCTGAACCTTAATCATGCATTGGAAGGTGACTGAATTTGGGGGGCCCATAGCTGACTTGCTGATAGGAGCGGGTCTGGTTGGAAGAGGCAGACACCGTGGTCTGAGCTGGAGGGGCGGATCCCCTCCCCAGCACCTCTTCCTTTAGCTCTCTGCTTCCTGTACACCAGCTTCCCCTTCTCCAGGCCACTCAGCCATGCTGTGGAGTCGGCCAACTACGGGCTGAACCAGGAGGCACAGTAAGCCTCTTCTCCCTGTAGTTGTGAGTGTTGAGTGTTTTGTCCCAGGGACGAGAAAAGTGCTTTAGATAGGTGTTGTATGGTGAACACACAGTGTTGTCTCTGCCACAGTCTTTTAAACAACCTCTGGTAGGGTGGGTGGGCTAGAGACTGCTGCTGCTGAGAATGTCAGGGTCCTTGTCCCCTGTTCCAGCATCAGTGTCCCCAGTAGCTGCAGAACAGCTCTTGTGCATGGTGATAGCCCTTCTGCAAATGCCCACATCTCTGCTTCCCTATCAGAGGCTCTGTCAGCCAGCGCACAATGCGGACCAGAGGTGCCTGGAGTTGGAGTCCCCAAGGTAAGTTCCTGCCCATGAGGGTGCAGGATGGGTGGCTCTGCACCCCAGCCTCCTTAGCTGTACTGGGCGCAGCTCTGAGATGGACGTGGTAGAGCTCTGTGGTAGGGCCGAGCTCACTCACCGCCTCTCCCTGCCTGTTCCTTCTGTGTCTCATTTCCCTCCGTTCCCCTACGTCTTCCCAGGACCATTCCCAAGTCCTTCTCTCAGGTTCTGTTTCCAAGAGAATCCAAAGTAGAAACGAGTGGCGAGGCTCTGAGGCCCACCCAGGTCAGAGCCAAGGCCGCCGAGAACATCTGCACGCGCTGCTCTTCATCTGTCCTCTCTTTGCCACCAGAGGAGTGTGATTCAGGGAAGGGCAGCTGGAGTGGGATGCTGGGGTCGGAAAGGTTAGGGAGCTTGCCCAGCAGGGATAGAACAGGCAGATAGGACTCAGTAGTCGGCTTCCAATCTCTGGGGGTGGGCTGGGGGGTCACGAGCTTTGGTAAGGCTGCTCATCTGGAGCACGAGTTGTGACTTTTCCAAAATACAAACTTTTTTTTTTTTTCTTTTTGAGACAAGGTTTCACTTTGTAGCCCAGGGTGTGCTTGAACTCACTGTGATCCTCCTGCATCCCTCTCCTGAGTCCTGGGATTACAGGTGTGCACCACACACAGCTAAGACAGACTATTTTATCAGCCTTCTAGGAATGCCTTAATGAAATATGCTAATTTGCAAACGAAAGGACTTGTGGCTCAAAGCCCTGGAGGCCGGGAAGCCTGAGCTCTAGGCTCTGGCAGACTCGGCGCAGACTTGGCGTCTGGAGAGGACCTGGTGCTCACAGGTGGTGCCTGGTGCCTGCTTGCTGTGCCCTCCCTCACACGGCCAAGTGGGTGGCCTCGCTCCAGGCTCCCCATTGGTTCTGTCGGCCTCCAAGAGGTTCTGCCTTCTAATACAATCACCTCAGAGTTCAACTTAGGGATTGTGAGGGACACAGACATTCAGGCCATAGAACAATATCTCACGTAAAGTTCTCGGGCTGAGGAGATAGCTTGGTGGCTATAGGTGCCTGCCTGGCAAGTGCAAGGTCCCGAGTTTGATCCCCAGTAATGCATGTGGTGTTGGCCCCAGAACCAGCAGTGGTGGCACAAGCCTGTAACCCCAGCGCTGGGGAGGCTGATACAGGAGGATCACTATGAGTCCAAACTGTGTAGTGAGACCCGGTATGAAAAAACAAATGAAAAATCAGAACAAATAAAATTCTCTACTTATGGATAGGCCAGGGATACAGCTCAGCAGTACATTGCCTGCATGGCAACCACAAGGTCCTGAGTTTGAATTCCAGCACACACACACACACACACACACACACACACACACACACACATCTCTACTCACAGTGGAAGCAGCTTTTATGCCTGTCAGCAGACACATGGGTAAAGAAAATGCTCACAACAGAGCACTACTGTGCTGTAAAGAAAGATAAACCTCAGTCCTTTGTAGAAAAATGATGCCCCTTGAGATCATAATGCGGAGTGAAATACATCAGATACAGAAGGTTAAATATTACATGGTTTCTCTTATGTGAGAAGCCCACAATATAAATAATGTAAAGGACAAAATAAAAGATAAATGATAGAAACAGGGGTGCAGGCTTTTTGCAGATGGAGAGAGGACTGAGGGATGGAGGGAAAAGAGGGAGGGAAAGTGGGCGTGGAAGGGACTGATACCGTACAGGTACCAGCTCCCCATGATGAATATATTCATCATACAGCCTGCCTGTATACTGAATAGAAACAAGATTCTTCACTTACAAGGAGGGAAAAGCTAACCCTGGACCCCTCACAGGGCGCACAGCATGTTTCACGCTCCCATGGCTAGTGCGAGCTCTTCTCTGCTGGCCCCTGACCTGCCACCAGCTTGGTACCCGGGCCTCCTGAGCAGACCCTCTTTTCCCAAGGGGATGAGTGGACTCACTCTTCAAACATTAATGTTCCCAAGAAAAGGCTCAATCTAATGTGTTCTTTAAAGCTTGCCCTGCTCCCCCAGCATTATTTTCATTATTTACTTATTCATCAAATATTTGTTGTTTTCAATTTAATTAACTTTTGCTGTCCTGAGACTCGAACCCAATGCTTAGGCATGCGTAGTTGCCCTACCACACTGCCAGTCCCATAGCAGACTTTTCCTTTTTTTCCCTTTCGTCGTATATTGGCAACCTCTTTAACATCTGGAGGACTCACTCCAGTGTTTGAAAACATCTACAATGCACCAGGCAGTGTTCCTTCTCCTGGGGGAGTGGTTGGGGCTGGCACAGCATGTGGTACTGGGGATCGAATCCGGGTTCTTCTGTTTGTCAGGCAGGCCTTTAGACTATTGAGCTATCTCCCCAGCCCTGGTTGGGGCAAAACTAAACCTGACAAAATCCCTGCCCTTATGAGGATTACACTATGGTGTAGAGAATTAAAAATAAGCATCTGTCTTCTCTTTGGGCTTTGAGGACCTCATGGGCCATAGCCGCATCTTTTCTTTCTTTTTTAAAATTCTATTATAATTGACAAAGCTTATGTGATTTATTTTTTATTCTTTTTGTATTTTTAGAGAGGGGTCTACAGGCTGATCAGGATCTCACTACTAGACTGGACTCATAGTGATCCGCCTGATTACAACCTTCCAAGAGCTGGGATTATAGGCGTACACCGCCATGCCCAGTCTCAACTGCTATCTCAGTGCACTGGGGGTTGGGCCTGCATGACAGGCCCAGGGATCAATCCCCAGCCTTTGTGCCTTCTTACAGGTGCTTTAATCTGCTGAGCTATTTGGCTGAGGAGCTGCAACTTTTCTTCCATTTGTTTTCGGCATCTAATAGTGTCCACTTCCTGAACAGTGGGTTCTTAGCCCTGGAGATGATCACAGAAGAGCCAAGCAATGCTAACAGTGTGTTCAGTGGAAAATAACCTTCATGTTTTCTGGATTTCCTTTAACCCCAGGCCCATATCTTATCTTTTTTTATTCATTTCTTAGGAAAAACTTTTTTTCCTTAGGAAAAACTCAACTCTTAAATGAAGGAGTTTTTTTAAAAACAATTAAAAAATACAAGGGCCAGCAGGTAGCTCAATGGTTCTTAGGCAGAGCTCAACAGCAGGAGTTTGATCCTCAGCTTGTTGTGCTGACCCAGGCATGCTGAGAGGGTGATTGAGACTGGGCGTGGTGGCGCACGCCTGTAATTCCAGCTGTTTGGGAGGCTAAACACAGGCAGATAACTATGAGTCTGATCTGTGTTGTGAGACCCTGTAGACCCTGTATGAAATACATTAAAAAAGCATTAGTTCATACACTACAAATGCACTACTGCATTGTATACTTGAAAGTAGTTGCAAAAGTCAATTTCATATTCTAAGCATTTGAGGACAACAGAAAGAATAACTAGACTACATCTTCTTTGACAAAGAGCCACATACGGTGTCTGAGGTACTGCTCCGGATGTGGGGATGTATATCCAAATAACAAAGACAGGATTCTTTCTGTTCTTGAGGGGCACAGAGATTACCAGCAGCAGACAGACAGACAAGCCAATCATCACATGACCTCTGCTCAGCCGTCACCTCGGCTGTCCTGGATAACCACAATCCTGAGTAGAATACTCTGGCATCCTGAGTGTTTGGGGCATTACAGAGGAATGGCTCAGTCTTTGTAGTCTTCGATGACTGATTTCAAAGTTGGCACCAAAGTGGGCGAGTGTGGTGGTGTACATCTGTAATCCCAGCAATTGGGAGGCTGAGGCGGGAGGAGCACCACAAGTTTGAGGCCAGCCAGGGCTACACAGTGAGTTGAACCCTAGCCTGAGCTACAGAGCTTCAACTACCTGTCTTAAAAAAAAAAGGTAGTCATTGAAATTAATGAAGATTATTTTAAAAGAGATCAAGTAATAGAGCTGTACACCCCCACCCCACCCCCATCCCTAGTCCCCAGGGTACTAGATGTACCAAGGGCACTCTCTCACTGAACTATTCTCTAACCCTTTTCTATTTGTTTTCTTCAAATTGTGAGACATGTCTCCCTAAGTTGCCCATGCTAGGCTTGAACTTGCCACCCTGCCTCAGGTTTCTTAGTGCTGGCACTACAGATGTGTGCCATTGTGCGGCTGATGACGCCATTTCTAAGAGTGACATTGCAATGGTCCATTGAGTAGCCCAGCCAAAAACAATCCACATGTTAAAGCCACCGGACAGCATGCACGTCTTCAGGCATCCAATAATACCGTGCAGTGAGCTCATGAATATTTAGCTGGGTACAGCTTTGTCCGGAACAGGTGTCGGGTGGACTGTGTCCCCAGAGCCCCTCAGAGGCTCAGAGGCAGCGGGCAGCCCTGCATGGATGTGAGTTGCTCTTCTGCCGCACAGGTGGGGACAGTGGTGTGGAAGAGAGGGCAGGAGCAATCTCTTGAGAGTTTACACTGATAGGCTCAGGACAGATCCAGATGTGGACTGAGGCTTCCTGGGACCTGGATTGCCTGGCACAAGCAGAGAACGCTTTGAAATCAGAGGGTGCCTCAGTAGGACATAGACGCCTTTTCTCTCCAAATCCAAGACAGTCTGGTAGTTGGGGTCAGGTTGGTTTTCTTTTCTTTCTGTGCAGGAACAGAGGGACCTAGGTGAGCGCTGTTACAGGACAGCTGTCCTGTGTGATGCAGGGAGCACTTGTTCCTGTGTCCCTTGTGGATGACACTGTCACATGCACCCTGGGAGGGGGATCAGTCCTTGAGCCTTGGAGTTCGAAAGAAGAGTAGCACTTGACTGTGTGTTCACCTGAGGCCAGTTCAATGTATGTTCTTTTTTTTTTTTTTTTTAATTAATTAATTTATTTGTTTGCTTGTTGTGTTTGTTTGTTTCTTTATTTATTTATTTTGTGGCTGGCCCAGCCTGCCCTGGTGGTGGGGCTGGTGCAGCATGTGGTGCCAGGGATCAAACCGCAGTCCCTGCAGTTGCCTGAGCTTTCCTAAGCAGGCTTTAGACCACTGAACCATCTCACTGGCCCCAATGTTCTGTTATGTAAATTCCATGTCTATATTGAAAAAGGCATAGCTGTTTTAAAAGCCCTTCTGACCTCTCCTTAGATTAGTTACAGGTATTACAGGGCAGGTCCTTTCTCCTGCCAGAGCCTCAGTTTCCACATCTGTACAATGGATTGGGCAGGCTGAGGATGCCTTGGTATGCCAGCTCTAACTTGCTTTTCAGTGGTTTGTTCTGTATAGATCACTGCATCCACCTGATTATGTACCCACAGGTAACATTGGTCTCTAATTACATTAATTAAGCCCCAGAGGCTGAGGCAGGGTCTGAGAGCACCAGCCGTGAGATCCCTGGGAACCGGAGAGATAATGATATGTTTGTGGCTGTGTTTCGTACACACTGACTCTGGAAATCTGTTCAAGTCTAAAAAGAGTTTCTGTAGCTCATTCTGTGAATGTCAATAAATATGATTGATGCAGGAGTGTAGTGGTGACTTTGAAATAAATGCTTTTGGTTTTACTATCTTTAGCACTTTCTCTTCCATGGTTCTTTCGGTCCACATTTATACTTATTGAGCCTTTCCTGTGTCTCTCAGCATGAATCTAGGCCCCGGGAATAGCATTTGGCTTCACGGAGCTCAACTCGGAGCAGGGAGAGATGCAACCAAGCATGGTTGGTCCAAACAACTGTCTCTGTCCTCATGACAATAAAGCAACAGTGAAATGGGAAGGAATGGCTGGGGACCCTTCTCCCTCCTTCCCAGGGGGTTGGGGAGCTGTTGGCAGGGGGACTGACCACGTCAGTGGGTAGGAAGAAGCAGACCTAGGGTGACATGAGCTGGTCCCCAGTTGGGAATATGTCCAGACAAAGGCATCGAGCCCAGGAGCCCTGAGTCCCGCTGGGTGGGATGGCGTCTTCGCTTGGGAGAAGGCAGTCACCCGGTGGGCTCAGAGCAGTCACCTGAGGCCTCCCTTGTTCCCTTGCCTGAACTGGGCTAGGGTAGGATCCAGGCAGATGTCCTGTCATCAGCAAAAGTTTATGAGGGGGATGTTCATTACATCATAGAGGGCAATGACACAGACAGGAGCCCCATTCCCGTGCAGCTGGTGCTACTGATGTTCAAGGACATTGCGTGCTTAGAAGGGTTCCCATGTGAGTTTCTCTTTTTCCTTGGTACATATATAATTTATTTTAAAGAGTAAAATAGTAAAAATAGCAGAAACAAAGATAGAAAAACAGTAACAAGCAAGAGTATATATAGTACAGAATTTCAGACCAAGAACAAAAATTTAACAGTGGATGTATTACATATTTTCATCATCAAATCTGTTTAGATTAATAGAGATAGGTATGTAACACTGGTCAAATAATTAAACCTTAACACTTTTAATAAACCTTAATTTTTTTTAACTCTTCTAAATGCACTTCGTAAAAGTCACTCTTCTAAAAAAAAATTTATAGGGGTTGAGGATGGAGAAAACGCAAGGTCCTGAGTTTGATTCCTGGTATACCCCAAAATTAATTAATTAATTATTCTTCTTTTGAGATCTTACACTAGGGAGACTACATGATATTTGCATATTTAGGTCTGGTTTATTTCACTTATGAGTATATGTTCAAGATACATCCACTTATATATGAACTCTTCTAGTTTATCATTCTTTATAGCCAAGTAATATTCCATTGTATGAAAATACCACATCTCTTTCAACCATTCTTCAGGTGATGGGCATTTTGGTTGTTTCCAAGATTTGACTATCACAAATTGTGCTGCTATAAACATAGGTGCACAGATATCACTATGATATGATGTTTTCGGTTCTTCTGGGAAAATTCCCAGTAGGGGGATAGCTGGATTGAATGGGATTTCCAGTTCTAGTTTTTTAAGGAGTCTCCACACCGCTTTCCATAATGGTTGCACCAATCTGCATTCCCACCAGCAGTGGAGAAGGGTTCCTTTTTCCCCACGCCTCTGCAACATTTGTTGTTGGTTGATTTCTTTATGGTAGCCATTCTTTCTGGGGTGAGATGATATCTAAGTGTTGTTTTTTTTTCTTCTAAGTGTTGTTTTGATTTGCATTTCACAAATGGCTAGTGATGTGGAACATTTCTTCATGTATTTATATGCTTGTTGAATTTCTTTCTCTGAGAAATGTGTGTTCATCTCAGATGCCCATTTCTGGATTGAGTCTTTGAATTTTGGGACACTAATGGTTTTTAGTTCTTTATAAATTCTAGATAGAAGTCCTTTGTCTAAATACTTATCAGTTAAAATCTTTTCAAACTTTGTGGTTGTCTTTTCACTCTGTTGGTAATTTCTTTTAAGGTGCAAAAACTTCTTAGCCACAGGAGGTCCCTGTTGTTGATTCTTTCAAGTGTTAAACGTGCATTTTGATTTTTGTCCGTGAACTCTTTGCCTTCCCCTATGTCTTCAAGATTTTCTCCCACTTTTTCTTCCAGGAGATTTAATGTTTCTCTTTTAATATTTAGATTTTTAATCCATTTTGACTTTAGTTTATTTCATGGTGATAGACCTGGGTCAAGTTTTAGTTTTCAGCATGTGGAGAGCGAGTTTTTCCAGCACCATTTGTTAAAGAGGCTATATTTCTTCCAGTAAACATGTTTGGACCCTTTGTTGATGATAAGGTGGCTGAGTGTGTTTGTATTTGCTTCTACATCTTCTAATCTATACATTGATCCTCAGGTCTATTTTTTTTTTCCAATACCATGCTGATTTTATCACTGTAGCTTTGTAGTATAACTTTAGGTCAGGAATTGTAATACTGCCTGACTTGTCTTTGTTGCCCAGGATTGTCTTTGCAATTCTGGGTCTTTTTTGGTTCCAAATAAGTTTAGGAATGATTTCTCCAGGTCTGTGAGGTATGTTGATGGCATTTTGATAGGGATTGCATTAAATCTGTA
>PVKN010001224.1:0-55078 GCA_004027915.1 Capromys pilorides | reverse complement strand
TTTGTGTTCTTAAAAATGACTCAACAGTAATGTCATATGTTAATAATGATCATGCTATCATTGATACTTCAGTGTTCGTATATACTTTAGGGTAAGGTTCAACATTAGAGCCAATATTTCATTTCA
The DNA here is from genome assembly GCA_004027915.1 of Capromys pilorides. Classification (NCBI taxonomy): domain Eukaryota; kingdom Metazoa; phylum Chordata; class Mammalia; order Rodentia; family Capromyidae; genus Capromys; species Capromys pilorides. The sequence continues at coordinate 54,952 of PVKN010001224.1, read as the reverse complement.
TTTTATTTTTTAATGACGCAAACATGTAATGCATATCAGTACAATTTATATCCTTTACAGTTTCTAAACTAAAAGTTAAACTATTATTTTTGTTCATGATACTGTATTTTGCACAATAACTTAGAATTTTTCAACAAAAATATATATAATTATGACATTCACATTGATAATTTTTAAGAACACAAAGTTTAAGTGACATTCCACCCAAGCAGTTATCACATTATTTTAGTTTAGTTTTTGAGACAGGGTCTCACTGTGTAGTTCAGACTGGCCTCAAGCTTTGTGGCACAGGCTGCTCTGAAATTCCAGCCATCCTCTTGCCTCAGCCTCCTGAGTGCTGGGATTCTAGGTGGCACCACCATGCTTGGCTAATATTTAAATTTTTTTGTGTGTGTTTTAAAATTCTGTGACTTTTTTTTCAGATCTGGTTCAGTTGTAGTTATCTTTACCTTACAGAGACTGACAAGAGAAGGATCAGTTTTGCTTTTATTCGCTTACTGGGGCTAAAGTACTATGGTATTTCAGTTTCTTTGCTGAAGTCTTTTAAAACTATTTGGCCATGTTGCAGGGGTTGATTATATGCATAAGACAAGGTGTCAAGCGTTGTGAGCCCAGACACTAACTGGAAGGCGTCATGATGCCCTGACAACAAGGGGGTGTGGAGGCCACTGTCTGAATGGGAGTTCAGGAATTTTCTTCTGTGCCCAAGTAGAGTGTCTTACACAGCACTTGAAAGGCTACCACCCTAGGAGTACCTCCAAATAAGTCAGGTTTAGGCTGTCATCATTGCATTTTTAAAATTCTTGTGAGCTAAAGAGATATGGTTTTGGGTAAAGAAATCCTTCTTTACATTTTTCATACAGTAAAGACTATTTGTCCTTAAATATGTCTACCCTGAAGTGAAAGAGAAAACTGGGAAAATATTAAAGCCTTGGTTCCCTGAGTTCAATCCCTGGTACAGATACACACACACACACACACACACACACACACACACACACACACACGAAGCATTGATCTAAACACTGAGTCCTATCTCTGCCAGTACCAACTTGGTGACAAAAGACAGGTGACTTCCTCTGTAAGCTTTGGTTTCCTTATCTATAATGTCACATAGTGGTAGTGAGAATTAAATTTAAAAACAGACTTAAAAAGGGGTTCTGTACCGTCACTGGTGTATAGCACAGTTTAAATATCTTATATCAAAAGCAGAAATCATTTTCCTGTAGAGTGCATGTACATGCTCGAAATAACAGTTTTTGTTTGTTTGCTTTCACTCCTAGACTGCCTTTTTAAACTATGTCCTATGAACCGATACTCTGCCCAGAAGCAGTTCTGGAAAGCTGCTAAGCCGGGGGCCAACAGCACAACAGACGCAGTGCTGCTCAACAAACTGCACGTACGTATGGTGGAGGGGCTGTTGGTGATGAGGGGCCAGGAGTGCTCATGTTGGGGGTTCTGAGAGTGGCGGGCTATGGGCTTGATTATGCTCTACGGCCAGCTAATGGCTCTCTTTTGCTCTTACATAGGGTGTAGGGGAGAAGCCTCTTAAGGAGAGATGGATCTTAGCCATCTTGACATGCCTGGCAGCTTTTCTTTTCTCACGGCTTCCTTTTCAGGGGTGGCTTTGGGCAGAATAGTGATAGGCACATTCACACTTGGAGATGACTGCCTAGAATTGAGTCCTAGCTCTGCTGCTCATTAGCTGGCCGCCCTCAGCAAGTCATGGGGCTGTTTTCTAATGGTGTAGCTGTAACATTTACCTTGGAAAGGGAACAGTGGGAACATCTACCTCAAGAGCAGGTTGTGAGAGTTGCATGATAAAAAAGGCTCACGAACAGTGCTTACTGCATGGTAAATGCTTAATAAGTCTTGCCTGTTATCACTTTGTTTATCCTGTAATTCAGCCTGTAAAGCATATGCTTACTGCAATAATGATGTTCTATGTGACCATTAGCAAGTTTCTAAAGCTCTCTGAGCCTGTTTCTCCAATTCAGTGATGACGGTTGCTCTATTTGAAGCTGACCTGTGTCGAACTTTTTGTGATGTTTAGAAGGAGGACATGACATATGTTCAGTGTAGGATTATTGAAGTTGCTGTCTAATTCCTTCCCCTCATCCTGCTTTATTTTTTTCCATGTCACTTGTGATCTTTCCAATGTGATTTATTTTGGGCTGCCTCCTTTTCCTATCCACAGCTAGAATATAAACTGCAAGAGGGCTGATGCGTGTGTCCACCTTGCTTATTGCTATGTTCCTCATGCCTTCAACAGAGCTTGGCAGGTAGTAGGTACTCAGCTGGTTAACTAAATAGATAGTGATTCTTCTTGGTGCTCTGTGGTAGCTGTTGAGGACCTAGAGTGGCCCTGAGCACTGGGGAGCTCATGAGGTCACCAAGCTGAGCCTGCTGTTTTAGACTTATATATGGTCCTAATGAGCCTTATTTGCTAAGGTAGGGGTCATGCAAAGGGAATCATTTCTCCGTTCAGCACATATTGTTGCAGGTGAAAATTCAGTGCTTCAGGGACAAACAGGATGAGGTTTGCAACCTCAGATGTCTGATTGCCTGTGCAAGGACACACAAGCAGTCTCCCAGTGCACCTAAAGTGAGGTCCAGACTTCTAGTTTTTACCACCAAGGTCACATGTGCCTTGGCCCTACTTTTCCCTCTAAACCTTTGAACTGCAATGCAGTCAGAGAGGCTTGAGTTCATTTTGTTTCATTTTATGTTTTGAGCCTCTTAGGCTCATGCCATCCTCATGAACTTGGCATTCACCATTTTGCCTATGTAGACATCCTTCTCCTGGATCTTTCTGAGCTAGGAGTTTTACATCCTTCATGTTTCAAACTGCCTGTCTTCCTCCGCCTACTCATCTAAGAGATGTCTTGCTTGTTTTTCCTCCATCACAGATCTGTTTATATATTTCTCATTACTGATAATATTCTACAACTATGGTTAGTAAATTTCTTAGTTATCTGTTCCTTATTAGAAAGACAGCTCTGCAAGGTCAGGGGCATCGTCTCTTGTTCACTAGGGTATCCACAGCTGGGGGAATAGTGTTGAGCACACAGTGGGCATTCAAGAAACATTTGCTGCCAAGCTGTGTGCTAGTGTTAGTGCTAGAACTGTAACAGATCTTGAGGCCCTGAGACCTTTGCAGAGAATAAGAACAAAGCTGCTATATGAGAAGGCAAACCACCTGGTGCTGGGGAGCCCAGACAAAGAGTACCAAAGTTTGCTCAGTAAGGGAAGGTGGAACAGTGCTGAGGGAAGCTTCCTAGAGGAAGGAAAAGTGACATGTAAGCCTTAGCTTGAGGTACTTATAGCAGAGAGAGAGAGAGAGAGAGAGAGAGAGAGAGAGAAGAAAGAGACAATAACAAACACTGGGAGCAGAGACCTAGAGTTTAGACTTTGAAGACTTCAAAAATGGCATCATTATTACAATAATAATATTAATCACCACAAACCTGTTCTTCCTAGCAAATATTATACAACTCACAAGTATGCAGTAAGCTTTATAGAAACCAAATTTTAAAAAGTGAACTATAAAGGCCAGCCAGATAGCTCATCAGATTAAAGCACCTGCTTAGGCAGACCCAGGGACTGGAGTTCGATTCCAGTTTGCCGTGCCAGTCCTGCCCCTGGGGTGCACTGAAATGGCAATTACGGGCATGTGGTGGCACGTACCTGTAATCCCAGCACTTGAGAGGCTGAAAAACAGGAGAATTGCTACAAGTCCCACCTGCATAGTGAGATCCTGCATACCCTGAAATAAATAAATAAATAAATAAATATATTATACACACACACACATACACACACACACACACACACATATATATATATATATATGACTATAAAGGAAAATAATAAGTTGTATGTGTAAGTTAATGTGTAGAAGCAATTGCTTGAAAAGCCATAAGAAAAGATAAATGAAAGAAGGGAAAATGATATATTCATGTATATGTGCAGGATAGTTTAGATAATTGTACTGCTGATTTCTGCCAGTCTTTGGAAAGGAGCAGTTAATGCTTAAATTTTTTTTCTTTTGAATTTCTTATAACTTTTTTGTTATTCTGTTCTCTTCAAACCAATCTTGCATGTTTATATCTGATAACCTAAGCAACTAATTTGAAGATCACATCCATGCAATACAACCATTGTTGAATTCCTGTTACTTTGTTTAGTGAAATTTTGTAGTATTTCTAATGCTGATTTTTTTTCTACTACCATTTTGTATTTTTTAAAAAATAGAAAACTCACAGAAAAATCAGTGTTTGAACCTCTATGTAAAAACCTCATGAGTGACGTTAAGAATGTAATACTGGTGACACAAAAAGCATGCTTTTGTTTTCCCACATGGCCAGTAGCTCTTGAAAATGTTAAGAAAAATCCAAACTATACTCTTCCCTTCATTTACAGTACTTGTGCCTTTAAAGGAAAATGTGGTAATAATGGCCTTAGTAAAACTGTGCTTTTATTGATAATATGAAGTGGGGTGAGGTGTGAGATTCAGATAATTACAGGTATGTCTTAACCTATGTGAATGTCCAGTCAGCCATAAAATTGGATTCAATGAATGACAATTCCTTGCACTGCGCTGAAACAGGCATCTCACAGAAAATCTAGCACGTTCGACTCTGTCCACCAATTATTACCAGCCCCCTCCTCCTCTTCTACTCGTCTGCCAGTCCAACAGCTCCCTCAGTCTGTGGCCAGAACATGGATTTTTTGTCCTGTGGCTCTCCTGGAGGGAGCTCATCATTGCACATGCCTGGGGCCTATCTTTGTGGAAGATTGGCTGGTCTTTAGTGACACTACCGTGCTGCTTTAGTATCTTTTTCTGTTCAACGAGATCTTATTAGTGCTTCTCAAATTCTTCTCCTGTGCTTTTACAGCAGGGTTGCAGATTTATATTGCTCTGGGCCAAGCAGGAAGCCCACAAAAATAAAGGGACTTGGTAGGCATTGCTGCCAGGTGGAGCGTGCAAGTCTGCAGAGATTAGCTCCAGGCCCTGCGGTGACTGCGAGTGAGGGGAGTAGGGAGCTGCACCACCACTTTCTGCTATATTAAAAGAAGATAAAAGTCCAGGAGACTGGGAATATAAATAACATTCAGTCTACCATGCCCCAGGTCCCGAGTTCTATTCCCAGTGCTAAAAAACAAAGAAAGCTCTGTGCTTTTATGTATAATATCTCATTTTAAAAAGCATTTTGCCAGTTAATTCAATTAATTAGTTGAATTAAGGCTTAAGACATACACTCAGGACCAGCCCCAAATGGCTCAACCTCAAGCTGTGTTAGCCTCATTTGCAACCTGTGTTGCAATTTTTGTTAGCAATTCCCTTTGATGCGCCTTTGTGCGAAAGAATTGTGAAAAAGAACAGTGCAGTTGAAAAAAAAATCAGTCCTAAAGGTGATCTAGCACTTTTAAATCATTATGAAAGAATGAAAATGAATCATGTCTCTCATACTGTTGTTTATAAAATGTAACAGCAGATCAGTTCTTTTCCCCCGATTTGAGATTCTGGGCCTGACCCTCAGGTCCTGAGTGCTGATCTGCGCCTGGCTTTGTCGATGTTCTGCTGTCCTGATTAGCTGGAAGGTTAGCCTCTGGCCTCCGCAAGACATCTGCATGCTTTAGTGCAGTCATTAAGATGTGTTTTGGACAGCCACTTGCCTTTGGGGGCTGATGGCCAGTCTCCGTTGGCTTTTTATTTTTATTTTTGTCAACTTCTGTGCAGCACCCTGATGAAAGGTCAGATTATTTTCAATTACTGCCATTTAAGGAATTAGTTGTCTAGACCACTTGACTTCCTTTTGACTAGGATAAGAATGTAGCGCTTTGAAGAATGACATCTAGTGGCTGGTTGCTGTGTGTGTTCTTTCTGCAAGGGCAACTGGGTTTTGACTTGGTCAGGATTTTGCAAAAGTTTCTTGGCAAAATGAGCTTTTTTCACTTTCAAATCGCATAATTTATTCCAAAAGTCTTGACGACTGTTTCTGAACAGGAGCTTTACCCATTACTTTGAAACAAGCACTTAACATCATTTGGATTCTGAGAAATGATTGCTTGAATTGAGCCCCTGCTTTGATAAACTAGGAAGAACCAGAGAAGTGACCAGTCTTTATTGTCCTTTAAAACACAGGTCGCCAGTTGGTTGTTTTCAGAAGACTTAATTCAATTCTACATTATGTGTTTCAGAGTTTAGTGACCTTAAGTAAATAATCTTTCCCTACTGTTTCAATGACCCTTCATAGTAATTTAATAAGAGTTTCTCTATTTTTGAAATAAAATAACAGGTGACTGTCCTGATTTGACATTGATGTTGTTTAGGAAACATGATAATGTCAGTAGTGAATAATAATGGGAGAAACCATAGCATAGAGTGTTTTATCCTGAGAAATTAGAAACAATCCTCAACTCATTGTGTAAGGGACAATAATAACAAATATTCAACTTAGCAAGATTTTTAAAGAATGAAAAAGTAGCAGTTATACAGTGGCTTTTAAAAGCATCCAAGCTGCTTGCCAGAGAAAGAATGAGGAATTTTTTGAGAAACTGGAAACATGAATACTGGAGGACAGGAATCCCCCAAATATATATGAATAGGAAAAGGAGAAACAAAATTTACTGCTTTGATCCATGAATCTTATTCAAAGGCAACCTTGGTTTTTATCTTGGTGCATGCCCTGCTCTCTTAGAGATGGAAGCCATAAATGGGAGCATGCTGTTTTCCCTTAGTTTATCCTGCTTCTCCCTCCACCCCCACACTGTTACACAAATAAATGGAAATCTATTCTCATTTTTAATGACTACATGGTTACTCCATTGTATGACAACATTGTAATTTTAGATAACAAGTCCTTATGTGGGGGTAGACAATATTTGCTATTTTGGAAAAAAAAAATGGCCTTGTGTACATGCTAGATTATCTAAGCAGGACAAACTCCTAAAAGTAGAGTTGCTATGTCAAAGTTATATCTTTGAAAAACTTTCTGATTGATGCTGCTGAGTGATCTTCCAGAAGGAGCGTGACAGGTGCCAGTCACACTGTGGCCCATTCTTGAATGTACTTGCAGCATTTAACTAACCATAGGCTCTTCTTCTTCAGGGAGGAAACAACCTTAGACAGTGGACCAGGGATAGTGTGTGTCTTGCTCCTTTTATCTACCCTTGTCTAAAATTCATGATTGCCCTTTTTTGTCTACAAACTGAATTTGATTTTATGAAGAAAGTTATTTATGGATAGATGTGTTAATTCAAATGAATGTGTTTGACATTTGTGCATTTAGTAAGAGGTGAATTGGAGGCATCTCTCCTTAAAGAGAATTTATTTTAAAAGAAAGTGAATTCTTAGACTGATCCATAGGCCAGTGCATTTAAAAATGTTTATTCAATAGGGATGTGTAGGCTCAATCATCATTAAACTTGTTATAACAGAGATTAAAGTTTTAATTTTAAAATTGTCAGAGAACTGTAACTGAATTTTAAACTTGAGAAGTGATTGTAGCTGAATTTTAGATATGATATTCAGAGGGCCGGCCAGATAGCTCAGTGGACTAAAGTGCTTGCCTAAGCAAAGCGCAGGGACCAGGGTTTGATCCCTAGCACCGCATGCCATGTCTGTTCTGACCCCATGGCCTACTGAGATGGGGACTGAGGCTGAGACTAGTATTGGTGGCATGTGCCTGTAATCCCAGCATTTGGGAGGCTGAAAACAGGAGGATCACTACAAGTCTCATCTGTGTAGTGAGACTCTGTAGACCATGTACTAAATACATTTAAAAAATGGAAAGGAACATGTGATATACAGCAATATCTTAAAGTACTTACATTTTATTTTCCAATTCTATATTTATTTTTGTATGCTTTCTCTTGTATATGTTTTTAGACAGATGCTCTTATTTCTTTAGAGCTGCTGTTTTTTTTTTTTTTTTTTTTTTTTGAGTGAAGGGACCACAGGGTGTTCAGGGTCTCACTACTAGATCAGAAGCAGCGATCTGCCTATTTACAGCCTCCCAAGAGCTGGGATTAAAGGTGTGCTCCACCACACCCAGTCTCAATTGCTGTCTCAGCATGCCCTGGGGGCGGGGCTGCACAGCAAGCCTGGGATTTGAACTACCAGCCCCTGCACCTGCTTGTAGATGATTTTATCCGCTGAGCTATTTGGCTAGTCCTCAGAGCTGCTGTTTTTAAAATTAGTCTTTAATATGAACCAAACACTTTGGGTGACTAATTTGATATCTTTTTAGATATGCAATGACCATTGGGTTGCTGCTTTTATACCTAGTCTAAGCATTATTAGGAACCTAATATTTTAGATTAGAGTATCTTTTTTATCAGTGTATGTTTGCAACCAATACATTCCCCATGAGAAATCAGTGTATATACATATCACTTCTTGGTCCTTTCTAAAAAGTATCCAGTGCTTCTCCAATTTGGGCATCCTTCTCACACAGGCACAGGCTGATCTTCTGTGTCCTTTTAGTGTTGGTATATGGCTGCTACAGCAAGCACAGATTAGTGCCTAAACTGAGGCCACTGGTAAATCTTGAGTGAAGAGAGTGTCTGGGAGAATTTCCCTTCTTGCAGAGGGACCATTTAAATCATTTGAAGCCAAAAAATGCTACTTAAGAATTCTCTTAAGAATTTTTGAGCAGAGAAAATTTATTTTTGGAAAAAAATTACATTTCATTTTCATGTTACCGAATTGATTTTTTTTTCCTCCTTTGACATTTTTCCCCTCTTAGGTTTCTAGTCAGTATTAGCTGAGAACTACTTAGCAGAAAGAATAACTCTCTGTGGTCTACAGAGCTTCATTCCAGATGGACCTAGTCTATGATTTTGTTTGGAAAACTGCAGAACCTGTGGTTTCTGAAGAGATCTCTGGAGGGTGAAGCACATGCATGGAGATAGGGAGAACAGGATGGGGTAGGGAGCAATAGAGAACAGTTAAGGGATGGGGCTCATGAAGAGAAAGTGAAGAACCCTGCCAAGGGTTGCCATGTTGTCTGCACTGTGTCTTGATCCACATGGCTCTTTTCCTCGTGTAATTAGAATAGAAGTGTGGCAACTGATTCCAAAAGAGAGAGCAACCTGTGAATGGACCACTGTTCTCAAGAGCTGATACAGTGCAGATCAACCTGTGCTTATCCAAAGTAGCATATGCAGATCCTTCACCTCCTGTAATAGTTTTGTTTGGGGCTATGATTGCTTTTTGTAGTTTTCTTAAAGGACATGACTTTCCGAAAATAGCTACATTTCCGGTGGAGCTGGAGTAGAAACTGAATTTGAGGGAAACTGAAAGATTTTTGTCCCAGTTAATACAGGTCATGTTTTGAAATCTTTATCTTCAGAATATTTCTTAGTTTTAGAAACTTGTTTTAATAATGATAGTTAATTTTTCTTTTTTCATTCAATGGGCAGGGCATCTAGCTGAGTGGTAGAGTGCTTGCCCAGCGCGTGTGAGGATCTGGGTTCCATCCCAGCACCACCCACCCCCTGACTTATTGAATACTTAATGATGTCTCTAATTTTCTCTGATCTTTATAGTAATCCTGAAAAGCTTATACTGTCTCCATTTTGTGACAAGAATACTGAGTGAGGATTGGTGAGATAAGTGACCTGAGCTAGAAGGTCACTGGGCCCAGGCCCAGTCCAGGTGGACCCTATGCAAATAAAGACAGGTCACCCGGGTCATGGACAGCAGACACTTTGATAGGACACTGGACTTGCTTCTGAAGTACATTACTGGTCATCGGGATTTTACCTTGCATCAGATTCCAGGCAGAACACACTCTCTTGTTATTGTGCCTTTTGTTCATCAGGTCTAGGATGGAAGACGCGGGTTAGAACAAGTCTGTAAGTTGCCTGGGATGCCAGTGAGCTCCCCTTAGTGTTACTTTGTGTGATAGCAGTACAGTGAGGCTTAGGTGAACTAAAGGAAGATGTTCAGGATGCTGTTCCCAGCAGCCTATTCCAGAATCCTCTGTTCAGCTGTGCCATGTTTTCTAGGATGCTAATTTTGGATTGGCAATGTTTCTCAGCCTTATTTGTAACTCTCCAAATTTAGAATTAACCCAGTTGTGGAGTTTAGTGTTATCATTGCCACTTAGTAAATGCACAAATGCAAGATAAACACTATTAAGCAAAATTTCAGACGTACACAAAAGTTAAAAAAAAACAGCTAAATAAGATTTTATGTTTTGTAATGTCATTATCCAGTCAGCTATGTAAAACTTTTTTGTCAGTTTTTAAAAGATCTGAGATAATAGTCTTCACTTGCAAGTTAATTGAATTATACATAACTTTTAATAATATAGCTATCAATCCACATCTGTTACGTGACCAGGCACTATGCACTGTAATTTCTTTGAGGTGTAGGTTCCATTTTTACTCGCATTTTACAAAAGAGGAAATAGACTCACAGATAAAGAACAAGCTCAAGGTGACAAAACCATCACAAACCAACAAAATAAACATTTAAATTGTTTTGTTTTACTCCCAAACCTTAAAGAGGAATTTTATTTTATTTTATTTTTGCCTTTGAGACAAAAACTTGCTGTACAGCTCAAGCTGGCCTTGACCTAACTTTGTAGCCCAGGCTGGTTTTAAACTCCCAGCAATCCTTCTGCCCCAGCCTCCTGAGTGCTGCAATTACAGGTATGTGCCACCATTCTTGGTTTAAAGAGGAGTTTTATTAACTGTAAAAGGATATGCAATTCCCTCCTGTCTTAACTCTATTTTCTTTAAAAACATGGAAGATTTTGACTAGTCTATCTCAAAAAAAAGTACCTGAACGCTCTAAAAAAATAAATAAAAACTATTTTAAAGAATCCAGAAGAGCCAACAAAGGAAAGAGAGTGCCTTGGTTTTATAGCCCTTGGATTGTTCCTCATAGCCTCGGGTTATACTTAGTGTTTGGCTTATTTTTGTGGTTCTTGTGTTAACTGGTAACATTTGTTTTGCATTGCTGCAGAGGAATATGACATTCCTCTTAGTGACCAGTCTTCTTCTCCCTGTGCAGCATGCTGCAGACTTGGAAAAGAAGCAGAATGAGACAGAAAACAGAAAATTGCTGGGAACCGTAATCCAGTATGGCAACGTGATCCAGGTAAATCCAGGGACCTCTTTTCTTCTGGAGCTGAAGCACGACAAACAATGAAACAGAAAGCGAACACATGCCAGAGTTTGAATTCCTTTGCAGCACAGCTCCATGGAGACAGCCAATTTATTACCAAAGAACAAAACAGAACCACCCCCCCTCAAAAAAAAAAATAAAATAAAATAAATCATCAAATAAAAAACTTACTGTAGTTATATGTGATGAAACCTCGGACTGCTTCGTTGGTTCATGTCTTGGTGTGAGAATATCCTTTTTTTGCCCATAGCTGATAATTTATGTCTAAATGTTTCAACCAGGAAGTTTCCAACCTGCGAATGATCCCATTTATTATAGTTTTGCTTTAACTTACATTGTTTGAAGGTTTTTCCTGTTTGGTGAAAGTTTACTTCCTTGTAATTTATATTTTTTGTTTCAGAGCTATTCATCTGAGACAATAAGAACAATTTTATACTTTTAGAACTTTTTTACTTTTATACTTTTAGTACCATTTTTCTGTATTTTATATAATAGCATATTTGATGCTTGTTCAACAGCTTCCACAGAAGATCTCAGCTTTTACAGAAAACTGTGAGGAAGCCTATTGCCAGGCGCCTTTTCCCTCTGTCCATGATCAGACCCCTTTGAGCCAGGCACAGAAGATAGTGTCCTTTGAGCAGCTGGCCCATGTTATTTTATTTCACTATATCCCTTTTTGGAGGATGTTGTTTATCCACCCAGCTTTACTCATTGCAACGTAATTTCTTCTCATTTTTAGGGTGGTTATCTAGAGAGTGGTACTAATCAGGAAAATGAAACAACTGCTTAAACATGTGATAATAGTCTTTAGGGTTTAAATAGGTTATGTACATTAGAACTTCTAGAATAGTAAAAGTAGCTCATGAAAGCTTTTTGAGGATTAGGTTCTGTCCTCCTCCTCCTCTTCATGTCCTGTCAGTTGAGAATGGACACAACTTCACTGTCAACTCCTATAATCCCAGCTCTAGAGGGCTGAGACAGAAAGGTTGGGAATTGTCATGTTTGGGCAATTTACTGACTTCCTGAGACCCTTTCTCAGGATAAAAACTAAAGAACATAACTCAACGCATAAGTCCTGGGTTCAATACCCAGTACCTGGGGAAACAGTTCAAAATCAGTTTTATGACTGAGTGAGGTGAGTTCCCTGAGACCCAGAGCACAAGGCTGCCTGATGGTCAGGCCAGAGAGAATATGGCTTAAGGTGCAGAGGTGCCTAGGGGCTGAGGGCTCTACTCCTAGGTATACTCTAATTCAGGTTTTGTCATTCACTGTGACTTGGGGTAAGAAATCTGGCCATGTCTCAGTTTTCACACCAAAAAGGTACAGTGGTATTGGCATTTGCTTCCTATGATGGCTGAAAGATGCACAGGACAGAATAAACAAAATACTTAAAAACTAAACATAGCTTTATTACTTTCCCCAAGCTCTCTACCTATAGGTGATGTTGATTGTAGACCACTTAAGTCCAGAACCTGGACAAGTACCTGGAAGACCAGAGGCCACTCATCAGAGGGCAGCGAGGGTTTGGAAAGACATTGCCTTCCCCTTGTATATTTTGGCCAAAGATTGTCTGGGTCCCATGAATCAGTAGCTCTGTTAGAATATCTGGAGACCTCTTAAGGGTGTTCCAGAAACTGTCTGCTAACCTGTAAGCAGAAGGATTTTGGCAGCTGGCAATAGAGTTCCTAGCTACCATTACTCCAGGGACTGGGTAGTGTTTCATGTAGTTTTTTATTTTCTCTTATAACCTATTGACCTCTGTTAGCTCTTCCTGAACTAGGTTATCACACAAGCTGTTTCCCATCTGTAACTTCAGTCTTTCCCTCCCTTCATGTAATCATTATCAGAGAATCAAGACTAAAAGCGCTTGAAGCATCCTAACTAGAAATCTACTAAGTGAAGTGGCAGCTCTCTAAAAGGGTTACCTTTTAAATCGAACTTGTGTACTGTGACCAGAGTTGCCTGGCTTAGCTCTACCTTGGTGTGAAGTTGTGTTCAACTGCAGTTCCTTAGCCCCTTTACACAGGGTTGGAGCGCTGCCCACTGACAGATGGCAGATGACAGATAGCTCAGTTGACCCAAGCAATATCCATCTTGCCCAAAGCTATATTGAGAAGAAAAAAATGTTTTTCTTTTACTTTGCCCTCTATTTCTGCACAGCTTACTGTTTGTTCTTTTTCACTCACAGCCTTAGGCTCTTTCTGAGTTTTCTAAGTTCACAAGCATCTTTGTGGTGGGAGGAATGTTTGATACATATTTTATCTGACAGAGAGAAGTGGTAGAAAATTCTGAGACGTACTGACACTCACCTTATTCTTTTTGTGGATTCTTAGCTTCTGCATTTAAAAAGTAATAAATACCTAACTGTGAACAAGAGACTTCCAGCTCTGTTGGAGAAGAATGCCATGAGGGTGACACTGGATGAGGCTGGAAATGAAGGGTCCTGGTTTTATATCCAACCATTCTACAAGCTGCGATCCATCGGAGACAGCGTAAGTTCAGTTTCCGCAATCCCCGAGCCCCAAGAGAACTGCAGGCCAGGCCTCCCATCTTGGCTGTGTGAGAGATTCCACCAGAGAAGTTTAGGGTTAAACCAGTGGCTACTGCTGTATAAAGAGAGCCAAGTCGCTATGGAAACTAGTGTTTGGGAGACAAGGAAATGTGGAGAGAAGTATGACCTAAATTAAGCGGCTAAGTTGTTCTAACTGGGCCTCTGAAAAATCCTAGGAATATCCATTATAGCAGTAATTTTACCACAAAAACAGCCATCTCATCTTCATGTCTCGGGGAAACTCCCTGTCATTTCAGATCCATTACTGGAATAAAAATGCCTGTCTGTTTTGGAAATAAAGTTAGTGAAGAATGAAGGCTGGAAAAGCATAGCTACACCAGCCAAGGAGGGCAGCTTTTAGGGTTTGTCTGGCTTGTTTCTGAGGATGGGCCACAGACTTACTATCCGATTCAGCTGGTCCTGTCCTGATGGTATTCTAGAATATAAAGCCACAGGAATCCTTTTCAGTGTGACTTAGAGCAGTTCTTACATTTGTTAGTTAAATTAGCTTTTATGTGGTGCAAACTTAATGAACGAGTTTAAATGCCTTCAGCTATGTTCCTGATTTTGTTAAGGTTATACAACAGTTACTTTGTACTAAAAAGAAATTTGAATTTTAAGCAGCAAAAAGTATTCTCGAAATATTCAACTTACTTTAATCTAAAACCAGATTTTGGCACTTTTTTTTTGAGATAGGGTCTTAATATGTAGCGAAGACTGGTCTTGAACTAACCAGCCTAGAATTTAGGGTGGTGGAAGCCTCTGCCTCAGCCTCCCAAGTGCTGGGCTTACAGGTGTTACCAAACCCAGTGTTTCTGACTTTTTTTTTTAATAGTGCCATTTAAGCTTGCACACTTTGGACAGTTCAGATATGTTTGTTTGTGTGCACTGTATTATATAATATAGAGCAGACCATTCTTTTACAGCTGGTGTGCGGTAAATACTGATCCTTAAGAATCAGAGAGAGGGATAGATTTATTGAGTAAACTCATACTTATTTGGAGTTAGTATACCGTAGTCACAAAAATACGAAGAGCGTTGTTTTAGGAACTATGGCTTCATTCTTTAAAAATAAAAACTTAGTATGCCATTTTCCCTAAAATTTAGTTAAGAGCTTGTTTATTCAAGTATCTGCACAGAATGTTACAATGATTAAGATTTTCTTCTGACTGCTCTGGACTGACTTGGAAAATACCTCTGTGTAATGAATGACAGTTGTGCACACAGTTCAGCCTCATCCTCCCACCTGAGTCAGGCTTTCCTGGCTGTGCTGCAAGTGCTGCATCTCCAACCAGAGCAGGCCTGGGCCAGTGCAGTGCCCATGGCTCCTCCCCACACCACCCAGTCTCAACTTTTTTTTTTTTAATTTTTTCTTTTTATTTGTTTGCTTGTTTGTTTCTTTATTTATTTATTTTATGGCTGGCTCAGCCTGCCCTGGTGGTGGGGCTGGCGCAGCATGCGGTGCCAAGGATAGAACCGCAGTCCCTGCAGTTGCCCGAGCCTTCCCAAGCAGGTGCTTTAGACCACTGAACCATCTTGCCGGCCCTACCCAGTCTCAACTTCGATCTGCTCTGTGAGAAACTCTGTTTCTCCTTTCTTTCCCAGGTGGTCATAGGTGACAAGGTCGTGCTGAACCCCGTCAATGCTGGCCAGCCACTGCATGCCAGCAGCCATCAGCTGGTGGACAACCCTGGCTGCAATGAGGTGAGGAAAATCAAGACATGGTTTGTGGGTGGGATGGTGCCACAGGAGCATGCCTTCTTGGGCCAAAAGCATGTGTGCACTGACACTGACTTCAGCAGTGACTTAGGCCACTGGGCCTACTTGGAAGGTGAAAAGAAAAAGACTGCCTCATGAGTGTGCAGGTCAGTGCAGTAGGGGGTGGGTGTGAACTGATTGGTTACCCCACTGCTCAGATTGCTAAGCCTTGTGTAACAGAGGGATTGTTTTTTAATGTGTAAAGCCTGAGGACCCCTTTTTTCAATTGTTTTGTAGCCATGCAGACTTCTGATTTATTTCCCTAAGAAAAATTGCCTTTTTCAGATTCCTAAGAAAGGGTCCTTTACTGATCATGAGATCTCTGCGGGCGCACCATGCTTTTGGCTCTGCATTTGTTTAGCCTCTAAACTGGCAGTAGCTTGCTCGTACCCTGAATACTTGCCTAAGGGCTAAGGATACATGCTCTAGAGAGACAGATGTGGATGCAAATCTCAAGTCTGCCAGTGCCCAGCTCTGGAGGCATAGGTGTAGTTGCCTAATCTCCCTGTACGTCACTGTACCTGCGATAACACCCTGTTTTTTAGAGTGTTGCAGAGGATTAAATGAGATTGTGTTAGCGTGTAGCCCAGTGCCTGGCATATGCTTAGTAGACTAACCCAGCTTTTGCTAATGATGATTATTTGCATTTCAGATCTATACACTGGGGTCACTTCTTGCCTTTGAATAGAATATTCTGTTTTATGTGTGACTGTACCTATTTTCATTTGGCCTTCACTGTTTTGGCTATGCTGAACAAGAGACTTAAAAGAAAAGACAAATAGCATTGTAGAAGGGCAGAAAGCCTTGGTTCCTTTAGTCCTGTTTGAAATACATTATGAAGGGTGCAAATGGCCCTACCTGAGCACTTCCAGCTAGGTGGCTGACTTCGCAGGCACTGTGTTTTTGGTAATGCCAAGCTTTGGTGTTTGGGCTAAAGCACAGCCTGGCTTCTGAGACTGCAGGAGGAGTTTTAGGGCTGGGTGACACAGTTGTGTGAGAAGTATGTGAAAAAATAACTCCAGGTTGTTTTCTAGGTCAATTCAGTCAATTGCAATACAAGCTGGAAAATAGTTCTTTTCATGAAATGGAGTGATAACAAAGATGACATCTTAAAGGGGGTAAGTGTGATGTTTATGGGCTCGGCAGCTTTTTGGTACTTGGCTTTTCTTGTGGTAGCAGTTTAGTTTTCCTTTTAAACTCATTTTTTTTTTAATTCCTTCTTGTGTTGACCCTTAGGGCGATGTAGTGAGGCTCTTCCATGCTGAGCAAGAGAAGTTTCTCACCTGTGACGAGCACAGGAAGAAGCAGCACGTATTTCTGAGGACGACCGGGCGGCAGTCAGCTACGTCTGCCACCAGCTCCAAAGCCTTATGGGAGGTGGAGGTAGGGAGGGGCAGGAGAGCAGGAACAAGGCATGGGGAAGGGGGGGTTATGGGACTCAGCCCCTCTGCAGACATAGTCATAAATCATGCTCAGGGACTTATCCCCATATCACTGAGGAGCTGACTTAGTGAGTATACACACCATGGTGTATCAAAAGGATGCCACGTGTTTCTTTCTGTGAGGGAAACACCTGCTTTGGAAGCAAACTCAAGACATAATGAAAATTTCTCTCTGTCTGAATCTAATACATTTTTCTACTTTGTGTTCCCTTGCTTATTTAATTGTTATTCACTGAGATGTCTCCAAGACGCTGGTGCCTTCTACTTTGATGATGAGCCATGAATGAAAAGCTAATGCAACAGAGTAGTGCTCAGCCATAAAGAAGGACAAACTGGAGTCATTTGTAAGCAAGTGGATGGATCTTCAAGCCATGATGCCAAACGAAATAAATCAGACACAGTTTGAATATTTAGTGGTTCCTCTAATATGAGAAACCCAAAATATAAGTAATTTAAAGAGCAAAACTAAAGAGAAATGATAGGAAACAGGGAGGTGCACACTGTAGAGACAAGGAGAGGATCGGGGGAAGCAGAGAGAGTGGAAGGTGGCTGGTGAGAGAAAAGGGACTAAAAATGATCGAGGTTGCTGGGGGCACATGCCGGTTCCCCAGGATGAACGTGACCAGACACCAGTACAGGATGCAGTGGAAAGGAAGACTTAAGCACCCAGGTTCCTGGAATGCGAAGCCGGACTATCAGCGTGTGAGGTAGTTGGCCTCGTACTCTGCAGGTTTTGATAAGGATGGCAGAGCTTGTTGGGGAGGTAGTATCTGAGCCCCTGTTCCCCAGATGGTCTGAACTTCAGAAGGCAGAGGGGAATGGAGGAGGTCACTATGTGTCGGAGAAGGGTGTGGAGCTGGAAATAGGAGGTGGATAAAACACAGTAACTCAATTTGGTTGGGAGTACAGGCTGCACATGAGATATTAAACAAATACTGTTGGCGCCCAGAGCCTGAAGGGCGGTACACCCAGGCTCTAGGGAGCTGGGATTTAATTGACAGGCAGGAGAGAAATGTGCAAAGGTGTTTTGAGTAAGAAAAAAATAAGCTGATTCTCTCCCTCACAGGTAGTTCTCTGGGAATTGGGGCTGGGCTGTGGGAAGATAGAATTGCTCTTTCCTTCTCTGTGTAAGCGCTTCCCTGAATATGTTCGTTTCCTATCAGCCCCTGCCACCTCTTTCTCCTCTACCTGGTCTCAGTTGTATTTACTGAGATCTGGCTCACATCCAGGAAAATATGCAAGTCACAAGTAGATAAGTTCATGCATGTTTACATGGACACTGAGCCATGGCGCTAGTAAAACACCTACATCTAGAAGGTCAGAGTTCTTTGTAGGCAGTATTCTCCTCACATGGTTTGATTTCTTTCTTCATAAATTAATATTGCCTGTTCTTGAACTTTATATAAATGGAATAAATCTGTTTGGTCCCCTTGTGGTTTGGTTTGCATGTGAGAAATAGTTCATTCCTTTATATGGTTGCATGGTATTCCACCCTGCAGATATTCTATCATCTGTTAACCTGTTCACCAGGTGATGGACACTGAGTTGTTCCTCATTTTGGGTCATTAGAAATAAAACTTTTAGGGATATTTGTGTGCAGGTTTCTGTACAGACACATGCTGTCATATATCTTGGCTAAATACTTAGAAGTAGAATGGCTTGATCATGTGGTAGGTATATGTTTAACTTTATAAGAAATCACCAAACTATTTTCAAAGTGATTAGAGCATTTCACAGTTGTTTCAGAAATGTATAAAAATTCTAGTTCTTTATTCTTAACTGACAGTCATTCTTCCTAATGTTAGTCATTTAAATAGATAAGTAATGAAATCTCCTTGTGGTTCTGGTTTGCTAATCATGGTGAACATTTTTTTTTTCTTATGTTCCTTTGACTATCTACATGGCTTGGATAGTGAAGTATTCCTTACTTATCCTGCCTGCTTCAAAGTCTCACTATTCTTTTAATACTGATGTGGAGACAACCAGATTTATCTTGGTCATTGGGTAGAAGAGTTTCCAAAAGTTGTCATGATAAAAGGGAATCTACATAACATTTTTTGTCAGTTTCCATTCTATCCATTTCCCTCTGCCTTCTTTCCACATTTGAGGTATTTTTTTTTATTAAGTGCCCAAATCTCTGATGAAGTGACACTATCAATCCTTCTATGACAGAGTATAAACTTTGACAGCCATAACTTTGCCTTGAACTTTGTAATTGATCACCAATGTCCCCACTGTTTCTACCAAAGATTTATCCATTAAAAACAGTTTCTCAACTTTTTTTATGTGAAATATATTTATTGGTACAGAGAGAGAGGGAGAAGAATAGAGGTGATTTTCATGGTGATTGTAATTAGTAAATACAAAGTAAGGAAAAATTGATAATTGAGAACATGAGGAGAGGTGCAAACTATTATTTCACAAACTTAATATACTACTTCCATGGAGCGATTTTTCTTTGCTTATATTTTTGCATAGTTGACATTTTATAAATAATGTTGCACTTTAATTTAACTTGCTGTTGTACAAAGAAAAGATGCATAAATGTCACAACCCAACAGAAGTCCCGGTAGCTGACTTTAGTGTCTTAAAATCAGGTTCTGTGTCTTGTTCACTCAAAATTGATTGAAATAAATAATCAAGTCTGTTGGTAATTTAACTTGAAAATCCACCTTCCAATTGTTGCTTTCTGGGTAGGGGAGATAGTTCAGGGACACAAGTGCCTGCCTGGCAAGCGCAAGGTCCTGAGTTCAATCCAGTTCCGGGAAAAAAAAAAAAAAAAAAAAAAAGATTTCATTAATTGTTGCTTTCTTCTTTAAAGAAACAGTAATTATTACTTCATTAGAGAGTTTTTTTCTTTCCCCGTGAAATTTCTTAGGAGAACATTTAGATTCTGAAAACTCAGGTGCCCCATATTTTATAGTGACGTAGGCTTTTCATTATATAGTACATCTTCCTCTTACTGCCATCCTGCTTTACATAATACCATATTGTTAACATGTAAAGTTCTTTATGATAGTGTACTTCTAGTCTCCCCTTTAGTGTTATTTTGTGTCATCATCCTGTGCAACATTATTTATAATATGTTGTGAGCCCCATTGTGCCTTTTTATCTTTTGTGAAGAAGTCACTTAGTATCCTAAAGACATGCAAACAGGAGTGTGCAGGAGTCTTTTACCTTTGCCCATGTAGTTATCATTCAGACTTCTGCATTCCTTTGTGTAGACCCAGATTTTCATATGGTGTCATTTGTTGTAGTGTGAGCCTGCTATCAACAAATTCTTTCTATCCTTCTTTGTGTGAAAATAACTTTATTTCACCTTCATTTGAAAACTGTATTTTCTTCTTTAAAAATTGATAACTTTATTGAGATGCAATCCAGTATTACCTGGTTCACACATTAAAAATGTAGAATTCAGTGGTTTTTAGTAGGTTCCTAGAGCTGTGCAAACATTACCACAATAAAGTTTAGAACATTTTCATCATTCCCAAAGGAGCCCTGCACCTAGTAACAGTCACCCCTCATTTCCCTGTAAAATTTCCCATGACCCTACTGCCTGGCGCCTAACCTTCTTGCAGCATCTATAGATTTGTCTATGCTGGATATTTTGTATGATTGGAATCCTGTGGCATGTGGTCTTTTGTGTTGGACTTCTTTTAGTTAGGGTAATACCTTAATCTACTTTGGGCTGCTATAACAAATATCATAAGCTAGGTGGCTTGTAAACATCAAAAATTCTTTTCTCATAGTTCTGGAGATGAGGTGCAAGCTCCAGGCATCAGCAGCTCATCTGGTGAAGGCCTGCTTCCTGTCATATCCTCCCTGCATCAGTTATATCCTCCCAGGGCAGAAGGAAGGCAGCTTTGTGTGTCTTCCACAGAAGGGGACTAATCCTGTTCACAAGGGCTCTGCCCTCATGAACTAATCACCTTTTATATCGCCTTAGAGGACAGCTTTCAAGTGTGATTTTGGGGGAACCCCAGCGTTGAGACCTTGGTACATGCTTTCAGCATTCACCCATATTGCTATAGGAATTGGTTCTTTGTTATTTTCTTGCCAAATAATGGATGTATCACATTTTATTTATTGACTTACCACTTGATGTCATTTGTAATATACTTATACAATAATCAAGGTACTTTCTGCTCTTTGGCTTTTGGGAAGACTACTGCTGTGAAAATTTATGTACAATTGTTGGACCACATGTTTTCACGTCTTGGGGATAGAATTATGGGTGTATGCTTCCCTCTGTGTCTTCATCCTCTTGAGGAGCTGCCTGACCCTCCACCATGCTACACTCCTACTAGTGGGAAGCCGATTCTTATTCTCCATGTGGCCTCCAATTCTGAAGGACCTTTTTGTTGAATATAGGTTTCTAGGTAAGTTGTTTGTTCTCTCTATACCTTCTAAGTTTCGATCCACTGAGTGGTCTTGTATCGTTCCATATGAAGTCATTGGCTTTTAAAGAATATTTTAAAGAATCTCCATTTAGCTCCCTTCCATTCCTCAGTTGTTTTATTTTTATTTTTTATTTTTGAATTTTTGGCTACAATGACTCTCTGGTATGGATTGGGGTGTGTGTGTGTGTGTGTGTGTGTGTGTGTGTGTGTGTATTTTCTCCTTGCTGGAGTTCTTAAATTCCTTGAATCTGTGAGTATGTGTCAGAATTGGACAGCCCTCCCCACCGTGTGAGCTGGACATTTCATACTGTCTGACTAAATTTGTGGGTCACCTTTGCCAGTCACTTAACTGTCTAATAGTTTGATTCCTTGTTGAACATTGTAATAAAGTAGATGTCTGGAGTTTGTCTTTCCTTGGAGCCAGTCACTTAACTGTCTAATAGTTTGATTCCTTGTTGAACATTATAATAAAGTAGATGTCTGGAGTTTGTCTTTCCTTGGAGCATAGTGAGTTTTGTTTCTGTCAGGTGAGTCAGGTTGGTCCTTTGGAGGCTTATTCTCCTGCTTTATTAGGTCAGAGTAAAATAGCCTTGGGGATGGATTAGTCCTACAACTAAACAGACTCCAGTGTGTTCCACAGGATCGCCTTGCCTTGGCTTGTGAGAGTCAGGACATTTCCCAGCACTTGGTGAGCTTGGGGACCGAGACCTTCAACTTCCTTCCCTTTTGCTTTCATTTCCTCTCTTTTTTTTCTGTTCTGGGGCTTGCATGCAGCACAAGAGGCAAGCACCCAACACTGACCGATAGCCCCAGCCTCCTGGTGGTGGTGTCTTATCTGCCCTTGTGAGGTCTTCCTTTATACATACACAGTTTGATGTTCAACCACAAACTGAGAAGAGGCCTGTGTGCACTCTCTGGAGCTTTTCATGTGTGTAGCTCCTCTTCTTCATAGCTCTGCCACCTTAGTGTTCCTAAACTTGGATCCAACCTCCATACATACAGTACACTAGACTTGGGTTCTTTATCCCTGTGCTGCAGTCCAAAGGGACCTTCAGTCAGAGAGACCACAGATCTTGCCTTATTTTCCCCCATATTCTCAGGGATAACTTGTGCCTATTCAACAGTCATTTCATATATTTTATCTATTTTCCTACTTTTCTGTGATAATTTCATGTACTTTTTGCCACATCGTAATTGTTTATAGCACTCGCTCCCTGTGCCAGTTATGGTAGCATGACTAGAAGCTGAAGTGACGTTTATTTTTGTGATAAATTGGCTCAGAGTCTCTGAGTTTCACATTTCAGAGCTCAGCTTTAAGTGTGTGTTCTAGCACATGAATGTACATGAAATTTCTTGTTATGAATTATACATTTTATAAATTTCAGAATCTTACCTTCTGTTTTGTTAGTATTTATCAAAAAGTTGAAAGTCATGGAATTTCTTAGTTCAGTCATTGCATGTTAACTAGGAGACTGTTCTTTCTCTGGAGACTATTATTCTAATACTTTCATCATTTGAGTTCAGACGTGGTATGTGACACTTGGCGCAGATTTGTTGGAAGATAAGATTTTTTCAGCTTGGATATATCAGTCTCGTGTTTCCTCAGCTATGGTGACATCCTAGTATGGGTGAACATTTCTTTGAGCCTTGTTAACCAGCCTTCCTCTTGCAGGTCGTGCAGCATGACCCATGTCGGGGAGGAGCAGGGTATTGGAACAGCCTCTTCCGGTTCAAGCACCTGGCTACTGGCCACTACCTGGCAGCAGAGGTAAGGAGCAGCCCTGCAGTTTTCTCTTCGAAGGCTGATGCCTTCCTCATCTGTAACCACTGTGTAGGTGGAGGCACAGGCAGATGCTCCGTCTCTTTGCTTTCCCTTCTGCTTTTTTGTTTTCTTCTCTTTCATTTCCCTAAAGATACAAAAATGACTACCACATTTTAGGACATAAGGGTTTTGGTCAAGATGTGGGGAGAAAGTAAGTTAATGATACTAATGTGGTGTGCCAGGAGGCTCTGCTTGCTCTTGCATACTGCTCTCCTCACATCTTGTCTGCCAACCCCACTCCTAACCCAAGTGACTGGGAACTGGCTATGGTGGACACATCATATGTAAAGTCAAACTTGTTCTGATTTTGAAATGTATGAAGAAGTAGTTTCATAAAGAAGTCTTGATTCCTCAGTGTCTTAGTGAAGTAGCTAAGGGCTTATCTTTTACTTATAAGGCTGTCAGAAATAAAAAGAAATTTCCTTCACCTAAGCTCTCTTTAAGAAGGGCTTTCGAGGAAAGGAATCTTCCAGTGCTGAAGGACCTGAGGAGTTTACCTTCTAATTTTGATATTAAACTGAGGAGCTACCCTACTGTGTGACAGTGTTGAATTTTCCTCTGATCTTCTGCAAGATGTGTGTTGCATATTCAGATCCAGTTTTCATCAGAGGACCCCGCCTGATATCTAGAGCCACCAGTCAGACTGCTCTGGGGCTTCAAAGGGGTTGTGTGGGTGCCAGCACTGCTTCTGCCACCAACTCAAAGAAGATGAATGTGCAGTATGACCTTTTGGGGTTCTGAATACTTACAGAACTATGACTTGAAATAGTTAAAAACCAACTATTAAGAAATCTTAAGCTGAAATAGAAAATGGAGCCCAAGGGAGTTAGACCCAGTGAGTCAACTGGTAAAACTTTGATTCTGTGGTTTGCTAAAGACTAATGGTGATTGCATTGTCTCTAACGTTTTGAGGCAAATGTAGCTCTTGCTAGAAATTTAATACTTCTTATTTTTAGCTAAATTGATGAGCATTATCCATGACTGTGTTTTGGTTTTTTATTTATATGAGGCTTTTCACTGTTGCTTTCCTGGTGAATCCATTGTATTTTCCTTGTTTATTCTTGAGAGCTGTTTCTTGGTGACTGGTGGATTGTGTCATGTGTGTTGTACCTGTGTGACATGTGTTATTGTGGCATGCTGGTTTTGTGAATAGAGGGAAGGGACAAGTTCTCAGCTGTCCAAGGATGGCTGCAAGTGTCAAAGTCTCCTGCAGATGGGTCCCAGTCCTTGAGAAAGAAATGGATGTTTTAATTTCCTAATGATTCTTTTTCATCAGGTAGACCCTGACTTTGAGGAAGAATGCCTGGAGTTTCAGCCTTCAGTAAGTATGGACAAGAGCCTTCTTGTCTTTGTTTGTTAGGGTAAGACCAAATGGTCTGGTGCCCATTTCAGCAACTGTCACTGTGGTCATTGAGTGCTGGGGAAGGGGAAACCGTAGGTTGCTTTAAAAGAAGGTCTTGGCCTCTTACAACCTGACTGGTCCAAGGGACTGTTGGTCTTGGTGATGCACCTCTTAGTTAAGAGTCTCTCCTTGAGTTTAAGAAGTAGAAGGCACCTTTTAGAGTCTTTCTATGCTGGAGAAAGTGCTGGCACCTGTGGAAGTTGGCCTTTTGTAAATAGTTGTATAGTTGTCTTGCTGATATTGACCTAAGCAGTGACTCATTTTGTTTTTCTGTGGAAGCAACATACAAGTCCTGGTGTACCTGATATCTGAGATAGCCAGTAGTCTAAGCTTTTGTTCTTGGGTTCTATAAAATCTTAAGTAGGCTTTGGGGTACAAGGAGATTTGAAATTGTCATACAGGACGGGTTTGTCATTGGAGAACTCTTGAGTTTGTCATTGGAGGACTGTTGCCAAGTCCTGCTGATATGTAGACACTTGGGGTTTAGGTGTCTACAGTATGTATTGAAAAAGGCAGTTTTTTTTTTTTAATAGAAATCAATGAAACAATTCTCTTGTGGAGTGCTTGATTCTGATCTAGGATTCAAAAACAAACCAAACAAACAAACAAACATGCAGAGAGTGCTGCTATATTTGGCATGGATGTCCATGTGGTAATCTCAGGGGTAGGTGGTTTGGGGATATTTCCTTTTCTGACAATATTAAGAAAAATTTGGGGGATTTTGCACATTAATAGATGCAGTTGAGGTGGAGATATTAAAAATGTAATTGTGAAAAGTGCTGTGCTTTCTGCACTAGTCATTAACTTAGTTTTCTTTGTAGAATGTTAGCTTTGACAGAAACTCGGGAGTTGTAGCTGTGAGTCTATGGGTTACTGGGTGCATCTCCCCTCCTTGGTTCTTGAGGGAGTTCCCAAGACTCACTTCCCCCTTTGCATCCTGTCCCCTTCACCTGGAAGGCTCTTGGCAGGCTCACCCTACACTGTTAATCTTGCATGGAAAGCACTGGCTCAGTCCAGCTTTCTGTCTGGAAATTGAGTGTGAGCCCTCTCTACATAGCATTCCTATGTGTTCAGCTGGGATACTCTGCCTGAGGAGGCGCTTTTATTTTTCATCTGAAACTTCTCCTTGCACTGTATTTTTTTTTTTCCTTTCTTTTGAGAGAAGGAACTCTCTTTCTGTGACTTGGAAACCGAGGCCTCCCTCCATGTTATCTAGGTAACTGAATAGGTCTGCTGTTAGGCAAGTCATGGCTTCTTTCAGTGAGAGGTGGACTCCAGGTGAGCTTTGGGTGCTTGGGGAGACAGGATTGTTCTCACAGGCCCTCCCTGAATGAATGAAGTCTGACATTTGCAGTGTTGGCAGATACATAGTACGTAGTGACCTCGAGTGAGGAGGAGAAGAGCAAGGCTGACCTGGTTGCCTGAAGCCAGCAGTCAGTGCTTGTGGGCTTTGCCTCTTCCTCCTCTCCAGTTTGCTGTGCTTATTGTGAATTCAGTGGCATCCTTAGTACCATTGCTTGCTCCCAGAAAGAGAAATATGGCATCAAAGACTTGCTGTCCTCTGCTGGCCTTTTGCACTGTGCCTTCCTTCCCACTAGGTGGCAAACGACGACTGCACACTGAAGTGTGAGATTGCACTCTCAACCTTCCAGCTAGGGTGGCTTCAAGCAGTTGCAGTTTCCTCTAGACCTGCCAGGCTCTCTGCAGTGTCACTACCAGCCTGGAGCTGAGCCAGGTGTCTCGAACCATGATCTGGTCAGACTTTATTTTGGAAGTGGTGTGAAGAACACCCTGTGAGTTTTCTAATTTTTGTCCTTAGCTGAGAGGACAGGGGTCTTCTGTCTAGCTAAGTTCCTTAAAGCACAGAATGAATAAAGAGTGGAGGATTTATTAGGTAGTAAATATCATTAATTAGAGGAGAAAGTATGGGGGCAAAGAACAGAGCTGTTAAATATCAAAAGAACCGTTTAACTTAAAAAAAATGTTGAGATAGTTTCACTGTGGTGCTCAGTCTGATCTTGAACCTCTGTGCTCAAATGAGGCTCCTGTGTCATACTCCTGAGTAGCTGGGATGACAGGTGTGTATCACCATGCCCAGATGAAAGAACTATTTTTTATGTTTTTGCATTTTTTAGGGAAAGGTCTACAGGGTGTTCAGGGTCTCACTACTAGATCAGGCTTGTAGTGATCCACCTGTTTACAACCTCCTAAGAGCTGGGATTACAGGCATGTGGAGCCACGCCCAGTTTCAGTTGCTGTCTCAGTACTTCCCGGGAGTGGGGCCAGCCCAGCAGGCCTGGGAATCAAACCTTAGCCCCTGCTCCTGCTTGTAGGTGCTTTAATCCACTGAGCTCTTTGGTTGGCCGAAAGAACTATTTTTAAAATAAAGATAGAAGCTACTGATAAACTGATAAAACTTGTGCTCCTGTATCTCAGGTCCCATGAAGTTAAATTCTCTCATGTTCTCTCCTTTGCCTTTGATTGGACTCCTTTTTCTTGAATCTTTTATCTTCCTGGGATAGTCTGCCTCCTATTTGGAAAGGAGACAGTGCTTTAGCATGAGAAAAAACAAGGTAGGGACAAGGCAGGTGGGATCCTCCTGGTAGATGCACGTTTGTGTTGTCATCTTTTTTTTTGGGTGGTGGGGGGTCACTAGGAATTGAACTCAGGACCTTGTGCTTGCTAGGCAGTTGCTGATACTGCTGAGCTATCTCCCTGGCCCAGGTGTTGTCATCTTGTAGGGTTGTTAAACCTTAGAAATGATCCCATCATGCTGAAATAGAGAACTTGTAAAGCCTATGAGAATAGGTCCCCAGGCAAATGCTGCCCCTCAAATCTCCTTAGGCAGAAAGGCGTTGGAGCTGAGACTCACACACTTTCCAGGGGAAGCTTTTGTTACTCATCAACCTTCTCTGTAAGAGATTTTCTTCCATCTCATCCAAAGCCTCATGTGGCAAGAAAAGTCTTTCCCCCTGTGCTGTTGTTAGTAGCCCTCTTTATTAATTATACTAGTCTTTTTTCAGAGCTAGGCTGACTTCTTGATGATATACACACACACACACACACACACACACACACACACACACAGATACACACATATACATACACTGGCCATACTGGGATTGCTGCTTATGAACATTTGGATACAGGTATATTATATTTTATTTGTTTTCCTGGGAAATAGCTGTATCATATTGTTTGTAGACAACTATCAATATAGACTAATACAGCTATATATAACCAATTCCACAGGATGTTTCCTCAATCTGCGTCCCTCTCCCTCAATTACTGCAGGTGAATGTAGCGGTGTGAAAGTCCTTGTCACTGTTAGCCCTCTTTCCATGGACATCTCTTATCGCTCACATCAATAAAACATTTTTATTGCACCATAAGGATGTAGAGAGTAAATATTTTTGGTTCAGAGGCTGATGATCACCTTTTAATATTGCTCTGCAATCGGTCCTTTGTGTATCAACTGCTGACATTCACTATTGTTCTTCCTTCGTTCCTGAGGATTATGCAATGATTGTGGTGAGTGACAGACTTGCGTGTAGAATTCTTGACCTGTTGACTTTCACCCTCAGGTGGACCCTGACCAGGATGCGTCTCGAAGTCGGTTGCGTGGAAATGCCCAAGAAAAGATGGTATATTCCCTAGTCTCTGTGCCTGAGGGCAATGACATCTCCTCCATTTTTGAACTAGACCCCACCACTCTCCGTGGAGGTGACAGCCTTGTCCCAAGGTAGGTTTTAAAATTGTTTATCCCGAGAGAATCAGGATAGGTCTTTGTGGTCTGGTCCTGTTTCTTGGAATTCAAATCATTATTGCCTCTTCTTTAAGCTTTTATAAAGGCTGTAATAAAGTGTTTGGGCTGGTTGCTCAGTACGGATCCTGATATTTGTATGGCTGATCAGTGAGGAGTACTTGATAGTTTAATAAAAAGTACTGTCCTGGATTTAAGCACACATAGCTGCTTAGTATTTCTCTGTGATCTCTCTCTCTATGATCTCTCTCTCTGTGATCTCTTTCTCTCTGTCTCTCTGTCTCTCTCTGTCTCTTCAAACCCAGAAATACCTGGGTTATTCCTTGGTCAATTAAACAATTGCAAAGAAATTTGAAACATGAAATAACTAAAATTCACCATATACACAGTAAGTTTTATTTAAAGTATTGAGAAGTTAGGTCCATATTCTTTTGTCATGTATCTAGTTTAACTCTTGGTTTTATTGTGTGAAAATTTATTTTTTCAAGAACTAATTAGGACAAAAGCCTATTCTTAACAAAGTCAATATTATTAGTAATAGGCTGATATTTATTAAGTGCTAAATATATACCAGACACAATGCTAATTAGGTAACTTGTATGACATAATTTTATTGTTACAGGAAATCCTGTGAGATACTTATCCACCCTTTATAGGTAAATACACCAAGACTCAGAGAATTTAAGCAGCTTACCATAGGTCAGATATCCCTGTGGTAGAACCCTAAACCATAAATGTCTAGGATATATAGGGCTGTTTTTTGGGCAATCCTTACTTTTCCAGCCACAGTGTTGGCTGGCAGAAGTTTCATTGGCATTTGGAGATTGCGTGTAAGGCCCTCCTCATTGGGCATTTATAGTGTTTCATTTCTTGTATGTGCATTGCCGTTCTTCTGTTCAACCTGAGTGGGGCTGTGAAACTAATAGTTGCCACCTGGGTGCTTTTGAAATGCAAGGAGAACCTTGTCTTGTGCTCAGTATTCTTTCTGTCCTCAGTGATCAGGGTAAGGCAGTGCCCACGTGGAAGAAGCAAGAAGGCATTTCAGTTAGAGAAGCAGGAATTGTTAAATTCTGCTAGGTAGCTAACTGCTTGAGAATCTGAGGAAAGGGAGACATTCTCCCAGAGAATCCCATGTGTACATAGCTTTGTCTTCTCTAGGCCTGGAGCCCTTTGTTTTGGTGCCTACAGGAAATAAAATCTTACTGAGATGTAATTTAATTCATTATGTGTAAAGCATTCAGTTCGGCAATTTTTAATAGATTAGCAAAGTTGGGAAAATTCTCACCGCAATCAATTTTAGAAAATTTTAATCAATACAAAGAAAAGTACCATACTCAATAGTGCTCATTGTCATTGTCCAGTATGCTGCCACCAGCCCCAGATTAATGTACCTTTGATCTTTGCATATTGGCCTATTCTGGACATTTCATATAAATGGAATCACGTATTATGGGACCTTTTGTGACTGGTTTCTTTGATTTAGTATTGTTGTAAAAAATTTCCCATCTTGTAGCATATATTACTTCTTTCTTACACACTCTTCCATTGTAGGGTTCATCTTTCACTGTATGGATAATGTATGCATTTATTAGTTGATGGCTATATCAGCCTATTGTGAATAATGCTGCTGTGAATAGCTGAGTACATGTTTCTTTGTGGGCACATATTTTCTTTTTGCTACCTAGGAGTGGAGTTGTTGGGTCACATGTGTGTGTTTAACCCTTTGAGGAACTGTTGGCGTGATTCTCAAAGTAGATGCCCCATTTTAGACTCCAACCAACAACATACAAGGGTTCTAGTTTTTCTGTTTTTCTCCACCCTTTGTCTATTTTTCTTGGATGTATCCTAGTTATTTGAAGTGATAGCTGATTGGATATATATCACATTTGCTTTATCCCGTCATTCTTTAGGTTTCTCACGAAAGTTCCCCAATCCAAGCTCACAGATACTTGTGATAATATTTTCTTCTAAGACTTTTAAAGTTTTCATTCTTTACACTGAAGTCTTTGATTCATTTTGAGATCTCTCAAAGTTCTATTCTTCTTTTACTTTAAAATTTAATTATCTTGCTGGACATGGTAGTGCATGCCTGTTATCTCAGCACTCAGGAGGCTGAAGCAGGAGGACTACCATGAGTTTGAGCCTAGCCTGGGCTACATAGTGAGTTTAAGGCTAGCCTAAACTACATAGTAAAACCCTGTTTCGAAACAAAAAAAATAAATTAGTGATCTTACACTTCAGTATGCATTTTTAAAAAATTTCTCTTCCATAAGATTAATGATAGGAATTTGTATTCCATTTTTTGGTTTATTGACTCATGAAAATTTCAGCTTTGTATTATGGCCTCAGTAAGTACTTCTTGTCATGCTCAGCTTGTGCTAAAATATTTATTCAGAATATGATTTGTATTTAGAAATAACAGCATATCATAATAAACTGAAAGTCATTATGAATTGTTTTCCATTGTAAATAAGTCAGAATGTGACTTGGACTGGAACCATTTACTCTTAATTATATATTGTCCAGTGTGTATGTAGTAGAGAACTGTTCTGCTGTTTCTATTTTGATGGACTATCTTCTAGACCAACTGCAGAGTAAAGCTGAGTGTTTCTTCTGCTAAAGCTCTTCTTTTTCTCTTCAGGAACTCCTATGTCCGACTCAGACACCTGTGCACTAATACATGGGTTCACAGCACAAATATCCCCATTGACAAGGAAGAAGAAAAACCTGTGATGCTTAAAGTACGTTGCTAGGCTCAGCTAACTCCCCTCAGTCATGTGCTGCCTAATGAAAGGGCTCTTTTGAGGATATATGTGGAAAATAGAACAGTGGGAATCCCTCCCTCCATTCCTCATTCCCTTCCTTCTTTTCTTCCTCCTCTTCTCTTTCTCTGGCTTTGGCAAGTTTGAGTGCTTGAATGTGGTGAAACAATTTTCTTGAAAGGACATGGTGAAGCAAGCACAGGCTTTTGAAATAGCCACAATCTTTTATTCCATGGCTTCTACTCTAGTGCTTGAGCACTTGGTTTTGTATCTGAAGGATGACTTTGGCTAAGAGCATATTTGTTTATGCCTTGAGGTACATAGTCTTCATTATTTCATTCTTTTTTCTGTTTGTTTTTGTATTTTTGGGAAAGGTGGTCTATAAGGTGTTCAGGGTCTCACTACTAGATTGGACTCATAGTGATCTGCCTGTTTACAGCCTCCCAAGAGCTGGGATTACAGGCATGCGCCATCATACCCAGTCTCAATTGCTGTTTCAGCATGTTCCAGGTGTGGGGCCAGCACAGCAGTCCTGGCAAATCCCTGGCCCCTGCTCCTGAATGCAGGTGCTTTAATCCGCTGAGCTATTTAGCCAGTCCTTGTTATTTCTTTATGTGTTTAAGCATATGTTTTTAGCAAGCCCCCAGCTCTTTTTACCTCTCTCTCCTCTTCCTCTCTCCAGCATCATAACTGCTCAGGTGAGATTTTTTTATTTTTCTGTACCCAGATTCAAACTCAGGCAGAAGCTTGTGCCACTGAGTTATATGCCCAACCCTGAAATTTTTCTTCTAAGAAAGGATATAGGATATGCTTACCTTTCGTGTGTGTGTGTGTGTGTGTGTGTGTGTGTGTGTGTGTGTGTGTGTGCTGATAGGTCAGATTATTGGATTTTTCTTCTACTTTGTTTTTAAGTATATAGAAAAGTTGAAATGAGAAAGTGCCCATCTTTATAATGCTCTCTGCTTATAATCAATAATTACCATTGCTTACTTTTTCTCTATTAATAAACATGTTCTTTGATTACAAGAATCTTATATGTGCCATCAGACAAATTAAGCTATAAAGTGATAGTAGCTATCCCCTTTCCTAACTCACCAGTCCCTATAATAGCAATTTTCAGAGGTAACAGTTGTTAACAATTTTGTAGTACATGCTTCCACAGATTTTCCTTTGTCAGCTTGATTTTAACTCTTAAGTTTTTTGGATTCCCCACTAGCCTATAGATGGAATATTCAATTGATGTCTTACTCTCCCAATCCAAGTTTATCCTTCAAAGACAACTTGAATTTCAGATTGGCACCTCTCCTGTGAAAGAGGATAAGGAAGCCTTTGCCATTGTTCCTGTTTCTCCTGCTGAAGTTCGGGACCTGGACTTTGCCAATGATGCCAGCAAGGTGCTGGGCTCCATTGCTGGGAAGCTGGAGAAGGGTACCATCACTCAGAATGAGAGACGGTGAGGCTTTTGTATCTGCAGGCCTAGACGGCCTTGTTTGCTGTGCGTTTCGGTAGTGAGAGAATGGCGACTTGGAGCAGTTGAGAAAGTAGTAGTTTGAACATCTGTAGGAGGCTTCATGGTTTTTTTTTTTCCCAGAAACAGATTGTATGTGCGTATGCTGGGGTGGGGGTAGGGGATGAACCCAGGGTCTTCTCACTAAGTTACATCTTCAGTTCTTTTTAAGTATTATTTTGAGACAGGATCTTGATAAGCCACTCAGTTGCCCACTAAATTGCTTGAATTTGTGATCCTCCTGCCCCAGCCTTCCAGAATGTTAGGATTATAGGCATGTGCCACTGCCTGAGTAGAAATAGATATGTTTGTGTTTGCATTTTTGAAAGTCTGTAATATTGCCATGCTAACTTGGTCCTGCAATTATTTTACTAAATATCAAGGGTTTAAAATTCCCCTTGGTACAATTTAATGGTGTGTTTCCCTCTTTCTGGTAACTGGCCTTGGCTGTGGACTTTATAGCTATGGGGAAGAATGAGTCTTCTATTTAACTGGTTCACAGGGCCTACAGGTTTCCGAGGCAAAACTTCCAGGCTTTTGAATATTAGGCACTCTGTTTCTAACAGCCTCTTGCCTTCTTAGGTCAGTAACAAAGCTGCTGGAAGACTTGGTTTACTTTGTCACTGGTGGAACCAACTCTGGCCAAGATGTGCTTGAAGTTGTATTTTCTAAGCCCAACAGAGAACGGCAGAAGCTGATGAGAGAACAGAATATTCTCAAGCAGGTCAGTGAGCTGTGATGTGTTTGGTGGCTGACTTTATAACAGAATTGTAAGACCTCATGCCTTAGAGAGGAACATGGATGATTGCCATTGGAAGACTTGACAATAGCTTTTTAAATCAGTTATAAATTCACAGCAAAATGAAGTGGCAAGTACGGAGTTCTCCTGTAACCTCTGCTCATTCGCTGACAACATCTTGCACCAGTGACATGTTTGTTAAAATTCAGGAACCTACACTGACGCATGATTCTCACCCAAAGAAACATATTAATTACGTATGCTGTAGATCTCCATGAAAATTTGGCATCTGGGAATTTTTCCCCCATTAGAGTGTGATAGACAAAAGGCATGTTTCAGCAAGGATTGTAAGTCTAGAAATAGATAATATCTAGCTGTTTCATGTGTTGAGTCCCACTTAGACTTCTGCTTTTTTTTTTTTTCCCTATATTATGGCCAGCTCAGCCTACCCTGGGGGCTCAGCATGTGGTGCTGGGGATTGAACCAGGGTCCCTGCAGTTGCCTAAGCTTGCCTAAGCAGGCGGCGCTTTAGACCACTGGGCCATCTTGCTGGCCCAGAAAGTGGGCTTTAATGCCCATTTTCATTTCTGTAAATATAATTCAAAATAATATGATTCGGGAGCAGGAGGACTCACTAACCACTATGTAGAGTGTGGTATTTATGGCACTTACATGCATTCATTTTTACAATACCGTTGTGAGAAAGATGTTGTTCTTTGCATTTCACTACTGAGAAAATTGTTTATTTTGGCCATGATTTGTGTAGCTAAGAAGAGTTAAGCAAGATCAAGTTGACCTAGTGAGTATCAGAATTCCATTTATTTTAATGTTACTATAGGCTTGGCAGTCCGGGACACACCAAAATCAAGAAACCTAGAAAACACATTCTGAGATTTTATAAGATGGTAGAGTTTTCTATAGCATTACACTGCAAAGAAAGATCATTGACAACATTTGTCAAAAATTATTGTTGGTGCAGCAAGACAATCTTTTACAGTGTCTTGTAAAAAGAGATTGGATACAATCTTAGAAAGCAAGGAGAATGGTTTCACGAACTCTTACAAAGGCTAGAAAACTTATTTTGGAAGTTGTAGGTCTTCCCAACTCACAAAGTCAGCATATAGGGAACTGTGCAGATGGCTCAGGTTGACAGTACTACTGGTTCTGAAACCTGGCTTCATCAAGCCTCCCAGCTCTATTTTAACATTGCTCTGCTTGGATTTCCATCCCTGAAAGAACAAAGGTGTTTGAATGCGATCTAGGATCTGCCGATTCCAATCTGTTCTTTACCCCTTCGCCTTAAGCACTGCCCCATCAAGTCTCCAAGGACGAGTTAGGTCTAGGTGGACTGAGTCAGTGAGTACCCAGCCTCAGTAGGTGGGCTGAAAGCAAGTTTCAGACTACTGGTGTGCTGGGGTAGAGGGACTTTCCTGTGTAACCCAGTTACCCCTAAGGTTTCATTTAACAACACCAAATGATGACAGTCTTCACTGTTTTCACAAACAGATCTTCAAGTTACTACAGGCCCCATTCACAGACTGTGGTGATGGCCCAATGCTTCGGTTGGAGGAGCTGGGAGACCAGCGACATGCTCCTTTCAGGCACATCTGTCGGCTCTGTTACCGAGTTCTGAGGCACTCCCAGCAAGATTACCGGAAGAACCAGGTAGGAAGCATGGATGGGATCAGATTGTTAGCTTCCTCCCGGAGCTCATGCATTGCTGTGCGCAGTAATTATGCCACACATGTATTTATTTACTGGATAGTGACAAGTTTAGTGTTACATTTGTTCTTGGAAGAGAAACACAGATTGTTTGCAAGGTTGGGAAAAATATGTATTATAGAATCCTTAAGATACTGGAGAAATATTGTATGGTACCCCATGAACAATGTTTAAATATGAATTTTTTTAAAGTAAGAAGAAAAGATATGAAGAATTTCTGCCAAGAATTTCTGTTCCATGGTCACCTTTCAATGAGATTTTTATTTCTGGGCATGAGATTTGAGCATTTTTATGGCATGTTCTTTTGTAAAAAAAATAATGAATCCTTCCTTCCTGTCTCCTTTCATTACTTCACCTTTGATAGTAAATTTAAAATAGCTTTTATTCTGTCTCATGTTTTGTGATCTTTTGTGATTATCTCTGTAACATGTATATTATATATGTCAATACACATACGACATATATTCTTCCCATGAAATAAATAGTGCATATTCTTTAGGAAGAGTTCAGACAACTTTTGAGATTTTAAGGAAAAAAAAAAAAAACTGTGTTTCTACATCGTTGCCTTTAAATAAGTGTAATTTTGTTCCCTAAGGGCATTTGACAGTGTCTGGAGACCAACCCCATTCAGTGTTATACCTGGGGAGTGTTACTGTTGTCTAGGGGAGCAGAGGTTGGAGCTGCCCTAAAATATCCAGTGATGTCTAGGACACCTCTCTGTAATGAAGATCTGTCCCATAGAAAATAGTACTTGTGCTGAGATTAAGAAAATCTACACTGCACATAGCATAGTGGATTAAAAAACATTGCTTATTATAACCTGGAATCCAGTCATTTCCTATCTTTACCTCCAAGTACAAAAGTCTTTTGTTTTTAAGATTTTAATTTTCACTCTCTAGTCTTTATAAACTTTCCTGTGTAGTTAAAGATTTTCATTGTGTTACCATGAAGACAGTGTGTCTCTTAAGTAGAGCTTTAGCTATGAGCATGGCAGTAACCATGGTTGCTTTAGATCAGTGACGATGAACCTCCTAGAGACTTGAATGCCCAAACTGCAACCCAAACCCACTTATTTAGCACAGAGTGCCAATACCACAATCATATCTGAATGGTGAGGTTTTAGTTTAGAAAAAACAACTGTTACACCTCTGTTACGCCATGCTCTGCTGTGAGACAATCTGGCCCGCACCACAGAGAGGGCTCTGTGTGCTTCTGTGGCACACATTCGCCACCACTGCTTTAGATCTGTCTCCGGTGCACTAGTGCCCTTCCCAGCTAGAGTGAGAGGAGATCTTCTGCTCTTGTCTGCATTCATTGAATGACAGTACGTCAGGGCCTCTAGTGGTGCCAGAACTAATTTCGTACATGAGGAAGTTAAGCCTGTCCCTTTTACTACTGTTGAATTGAACATGTTGTTGACAGATTCTGTGGTAGTTGGCAGAGTAATATCCCTAGCAGGCTTATGAATTCCCAAACATGCATCCTTACAAAGTATCAGCTGAAAAGTGGCGCATGACTCCCATATTAATCCGGAAGCATTCCCAATATTTTGGAATTAATGAAAAAAAATTAAAATCAGTTTCAAGCGCTGTTTGAACTTGAAACAAGCCAACAGTCTTTCCAGGGCAGGGAAATATCTTTGAATAGAAACAACTGTTCACGAGTGGAGTCATGTATATTCTCTGAATATACTTGCTTGCATTAGCATTCCTGACATTTTTCTACTGCCCATTGACTTTAGAAAAGGAATTGTTATCCCAGGAAAGAAAACAAAATGGGGTGACATTGTTCCAAAAGTCTACATAGGCTCAGTCCATGTTTATTCAGCTGCATATAGGAGCATGGCACAGTGAAGCCCTCTTTAATTAGTAATAAAATGAGAGCTGATGAAAACTTTTGAGCTTTTGAAAGTAACTCATTAGAATAAAATTTATACTGTACACTTAACATATCTTGCCTAGTGACATTTGTGCAATATGGTTAGTAAAATAAAAGGCATCTGGCTGGGCGTGGTGGCACACATAGCCCCAGCACTCAGGAGGCTGAGGCAGGAGAATACTTGAGTTCAAGGCCAGTCTGAACTGTGTTGCAAGACCCTGTCTCGAAAATAAGGAAATAAATACATACATACATGGTGCGACAGAGTCTGCAGCCTTTGTCCTGGGCTGTAATTTGCCTGCAGAGTGGTAGTTCTTATCAGGAGCATTACTACATTTTTTATTTTTGTTTTAACCGCACTGTCTGTTTTTTTCTGCTTGTTTTCTCCTTTTCCAAAAAGGAGTACATAGCAAAGCAGTTTGGCTTCATGCAGAAGCAAATTGGCTATGATGTGCTGGCTGAAGACACAATCACTGCCCTGCTCCACAATAATCGAAAACTCCTGGAAAAGCACATCACTGCAGCAGAAATCGACACATTTGTCAGTCTGGTGCGAAAGAACAGGGAGCCAAGGTGAGAGACGCCTGTCCTGTGTCTGTGCACTCAGGATGCCAGGACCTAGCTGGTCACGGTGCTTCTTACTAGGCTTGCTTTCTTTGGGGTTGCCAGGGGCAGGTTTTACTCTAGCAGGTCCCAGTGGCTTTTGAATACATAGTGACAAGAATACAGTATTGGAATGAGACTCCAAAGACAGTCCTAGCCTGAATGGTTATCAACTGATAGCCATACCTTTCTTTCTAAGATTGAGTTCCTTCATCTGCTAAATAGGTCATTGTGAAGCTTAGATAAAAATAGATACCTCAAGTGTCTGCCCAGTAAATGACAATCACAGTTGGTTATTGTTCATGTTTTAGGAACTCCTAAATATTAATTCGGGCACCCTTCCCCCAGATTGATCAACTAAAAATCTTTTAGTTGTTACTTGAGTGTTTTACTATACCTTATATGTTTTTGTGTACACATGTGGTGTTCAAATCAGGGCCCCGTGGTTTGAACATTGTACACTAGCATTGTACACTACCTGTAGCCCCAGCCAGTTTTATTTCATTCTGAAGCAGATTCTCCCTAAATCCACCAGCTGACCTAGTAGTCACGATCCTGCCTCAGCCCTCTGAGGCACTTCTATGTGTATTCCATTGTGGCTGGCTCATTAGCAAATTCTACTCACTCTTATTCACATAGTCCTGCCCTCCTCCCCTTTGTCTTCTATCTCTTCCCTTTTCTGTCCCCTTCTGATTGACACCCAGTTTATCTGAGATGAAGCGACTTATCATATGGATGTCATCTGCAATTCCACTGCGGAACTGATAGAGCTGCTATAAAAATAAGTATTGCCAGCCATAAAATTGAGCACCTGGTCATGCTAGGTAGTGAGCTAAGGAAGCATTTTGCATGACTTATCTTATTTCACTCCATGACAGTGCTGAGAATTTATGTTGCGTCTCTTTCTTCAGAAAACTGAGGCACAGTGAGGTTAAATAATTTCTCTGAAGAATAGTGCCTATCAGAACACAGATAGTTAGCTTTACTGGGTGCCGTCCTGCATCCGAGTCTGGTTCAACCACACTGCTTGCCTCGTGCACACCATTTCTACCTGATATGATCTTCTGTCTTGCCTTCTCTGCTTTGTCGTTTTCACCTTATCACTTTTTGCATGGCCAGAGTTACTACTGTATTTACTCTTCTGCTTTTTTGTCCTCTCACTGATGTCATGTCTGTATTTCTAATGGTGCTGTGGTCATTGACAATGAAGCCTCCATTGTCCCTGACTTGTATGAAAGGAATGTGGGACTTGTCTGTTAGGAAGAGTCATGCTCTATGAACTGAACCTCTGCTTCCTCAATAAGAATTGTTTGTCTCTGTTTTTGGGTAGATTCTTAGATTACCTCTCTGACCTCTGTGTCTCCATGAACAAATCCATCCCAGTGACCCAGGAACTGATCTGTAAAGCTGTGCTGAATCCCACCAATGCAGACATCCTCATTGAGACCAAGTGAGTGGGGTCTGGGGAAGCAAAATAGAAGACAAGAGAGGGGTTTAGAAGAAAAATAAGCACAGTCGCAGATGACTGTCCTCAGGAGTATGAAGCTCAGCCCCTTTGATTTTTTTTTAGTTTGACAGGCATTCGATCTCTGATTTGCAAGTACTGCTTCATAGAGTGTTTTGGTTTTTTATGGGAACTTCTATACATCCCAGTGTCACTTCCTCTACCTACCACCTTGAAAACCAGGCAAAGGCACCAAGGGAGCATTGGATGCAACCTGTCATTTAAATTTAAGGGTTGAAAGTAAATTTGATAATAAAAAATGTGAAAGATATAATTGTAATAGTTGATGTTAATATTAACTCAATGTATTTATGATTTGATCAGTCAATAAAGTATCTGCTTCCAAGTTTAAAATAAAATAAAACAATTGAATCAATCTTTTTTTTAAAAAAGTATTAACTCAATATTGGCAAGGGTTTTGAGTTACAATATTCAAAAAGTGTCTATCAGGCCATAGAAGTTATGGAAATAGTAATTCATTTTTATTAAAGGAAAAGTTTCCTGATAAAGTATAGGGCAGCAATATGAGTAGGATTTAAAAGACTGTGCTTCAAGCTAGTGTTTTTATTTATTTATTGTGCATAACTTAATTTGGGACTTCAGTTAATGCAGTTTCTCAACCTTGGCATTTCAACATTTGAGACTGAGTAATTCCTTGTCGTGGGGAATTTCTTTTTGTACATTGTGGAATGTTTAGCAGCACCCCTGGCTTCTGCCTACAAGATGGCAGTAACACTCCTTTAAGGTATTATATGCAAAACTCTCAGAAGATGTAAAAGTGATATGTGTGTCTTTTCTAGGTTGGTTCTTTCTCGTTTTGAATTCGAAGGTGTTTCTACTGGTGAGAATGCTCTGGAAGCAGGAGAAGATGAGGAGGAGGTGTGGTTGTTTTGGAGGGACAGCAACAAAGAGATTCGCAGTAAGAGTGTCAGGGAATTGGCACAGGATGCTAAAGAAGGACAAAAGGAAGACCGAGATGTCCTCAGCTACTACAGGTGAGCTGGGAGATGTCTTGAGGTGTCCCATAGGAGCAGCTGTGAGAAGCACATTACTTACCTGATTACACAGCCAGTCAGGAATCACAAGATTTCATCTGATAAAGTTGGCTCACAGAAAGAAAAGATGTGTCTTCTGAGTTTAGAGCATAAGTTTTCCTCAGTGGTTGGTCTATTGATAGCAATATCGGCTGCTGGTAACAGTTTTCAAGGAGCACAGAACATGTATGTTGTAGCAGTTAAGAGTAGCACTTGGGGGTCTGACTATGAGTCCAAATCCCCACCTCTTAATAGGTTTTGCCAGGCAAATGCTTATTCTACTGAGCTATCTCCCCAGCCCCAATAGCTTTTTTACTTTGATAAAAGTTTGACTTTATGCTCTGGTTTCTTTATCTGTAAAACAGAGCAATAGTCCCATTCTTTTAGAACCTTTACAGACAAAGCTAGAAAAAAATACCTGTCTGTGTGCTCATATATCTATATTTTTATCTACCTGTATATAGTCCATAAAAATTAATAAAAGCCATGAGTTTATATTAATTCCAGGTGGAGTATCCCTAATCTGATAACCTGAAGTAGAAATCTGAAACTTTTTGAACCTCATCTTGATGCTCATATAGCTTTAAATTTTGAAGCATTTAAAATTTTAGATTAGAAATACTTGATACTGTTAAAGTCTCTGGAAATATTCCAAAATCTAAAATACATCAAAATCTGATACTTTGGTCCGAAGCATTTCTAATGAGGAAGACTCAACCTAAACTTCCAATTCCATACTCAAGCCCGTTACATATCACCAGAGTCCCCATTGTGTCCCCATGCCTGCTAGCCCTGCCATCTGAAGGAGTAGGCAGGGAAAGGGGGAAAAGAAAAAGCAGGGAGTGGTGAGGCACCACGTGCTTTTAAAAGGAAAGGGAAGTAAAGTAATAACTTCTAGCTCTTTTTAAGAAAATAAGGTCAAAACTTTGCAGTTAAAATGTCTTTTCTTACCTCCTGTATTCTACTTTTTCTCTTTCATTCATATATGTGATGTTCGTCCTTTTACTTTTTTGTGTGCGTACATTCTACTATATTTGTATGTGCACCTATAAATCATATATAATCTTTTTCAGGTCATTTAAGTTTGTCTGTATAAATGTGAATTTCCACATTGGGAGCTGCACTGGCAGATGTGCATATTTTAAAAGTAACAAAATAGTCCTAAATTGAATATTTTAAAGTACATGATTTGAGGGCCGGCCAAATAGCTCAGTGGGTTAAAGCACCTGCAAGCAGGCACAGGGGCTGGAGGTTTGATCCCCAGGCCTGCTGTGCTGGCTCCACCCCGGGGTGCGCTGAGATGGCAATTGAGGCTGGCCACGGTGGTGCGAGCCTGCAATCCCAGCTCTGGGGATGCTATAAACAGGCAGATCACTGCAAGTCCAATCTACTAGTAAGACCCTGAACACCTTGCAGACCCTTCCCTAAAATACAAAAATAAAAAATAATGATAAAATAAAATACCAAAAAAAGTATGTGTTTTGAGAGTACCAGTTGTAGATAGTAACTTTTATTTCCATGTGTTTTTGCTAACATGAATATGGTGATGTTTTTTAAATTTCTTTGATCTTTTGAATGCAAAATAAAATATTTAAAATCACATTTTATTGATATCTAATGAGGTTGAGGGTACTTTCAAATGATGGTTATTGATAATACCATGAAGATTTTAAGTTAAAAGTTTGAAAGCTTATGAGTTTTTAATTAATGTTCTGTGTATATGTGCTCTCAATGCTGGGCGAATCTCTCTTAAGTAAAGGAGAGAGCCTCAGCTGTTGAAGTTCATCTTGACAAAGTTCCCTTATAATCAGATGAGGGAGAAAAGTGAGAAGTCACCATTCTTGTGCATCACCTATTTTTCATGTGTGTAGGAATTAGAGTAACTTATAGAGATCCTAAAAAGACTCGAGATCCTAAAGATACTCATAATTTCCAATTACATTTGATAAGGATAATATCTTTAACATTTCCTCTATGATCTTTAATATACTACATAAAAATATAACTAATGAGACAGAACTAGACAACTAAAGGGGATTTAAAAAAAGTTAAGGTGGGTTATGTACATGTATCAACTTCCCATGATGAATCTAA
This sequence comes from Capromys pilorides, assembly GCA_004027915.1. Taxonomy (NCBI): domain Eukaryota; kingdom Metazoa; phylum Chordata; class Mammalia; order Rodentia; family Capromyidae; genus Capromys; species Capromys pilorides. Next base: position 12,828 of record PVKN010001224.1, on the reverse strand, counting down.
TCATTGTGTACTGTTAACACATATTAACAGAAAAAGATTTAAAAAGATAAGAAAACAGAACAAAGTGATGACATTTCTGTTACAACATAACTGGATAGATGTGTCATTACTGGCTGTTGACCTATACTGTCTGGCATACTGTGGAATTTTCCTTTATCTGCTTAATATATAAGCCAAAGTTTGGTATATAGACATTACTTAAGTGATGATGATGTTTAAGTTCAGATGGCCAAGCTGGGGCTTCCTGGATGACTCTGCCATGTGGTTCTATTTGCCCTGAGTGATTTCTGGAATATGAGCCCCGTGTTACTTTTCTTTCCCAGGTATCAGCTGAACCTCTTTGCTAGGATGTGTTTGGATCGCCAGTACCTGGCCATCAATGAAATATCAAGCCAGCTGGATGTAGACCTCATTCTCCGCTGCATGTCTGATGAGAACCTGCCCTATGATCTCAGGGCTTCATTCTGCCGCCTCATGCTTCATATGCATGTGGACCGAGATCCTCAGGAACAAGTTACTCCTGTGAAGTATGCCCGCCTGTGGTCAGAGATCCCCTCCGAGATTGCCATTGATGAGTGAGTCTGGCTCCCTCTCCCAGTTAAGACCTTGTAGCACTTTAAAACCTCATGCTGTGATGCTGTGTGCAACAGTAGAACCACTACATATGGTATAGTAGAATCCCAAAAGAAAGTTCGGATTGAGTTTATAACTGAGTGGCTGGCAAATATTTCATTCCTCAAGAAAGTAAGATTGTGTTTTTGTATCTCTCTTTGTGGCCCTCTTTCATTCTATGAATATTTGAATGTATACTGTCTCCCATGATCAAGGAACATTAGAAAACAATCTCTGTGCCAGTGGGGAAGACAGGCAGTAAACAAGAAATATGTGTGTGATGATATGTGCTAAGGGGGAGAAAATACAGATGGACCCAGGGATAGGAAGCATTGAAGGGTGCTGACTTACATTCTTAGGTTTTTATGATATTCACTTATGTTCTTTATGAAGAACATAGCATTTTATGTCTTCTTTCCGATTTCCTCTCAGTTACGATAGTAGCGGTGCATCCAAAGATGAAATTAAGGAGAGGTTTGCTCAGACCATGGAATTTGTGGAGGAGTATTTAAGAGATGTGGTGTGTCAGAGGTTTCCTTTTTCTGATAAGGAGAAAAACAAGCTTACATTTGAGGTAAGGCATGATGAAATGATCTGTGTTTTTTATCTTTCTTTGGTGGTTATTTTTCAATGGGGTAAACAGGAAATATTTTGGATGTGATGATGCTTATCATTATGCTCCAGTTTTTGATTCTTAAAACGAATTCAATTTAGTTCTGTTCCTAAATAAAGTAGAACTGATACCATTCCCTTGGCCTAATAGTAGTCAGGCTCTTGTAAGAAAATATGCAAGGTAAATTTAATAGTATAAAATGATAGAACATTGCATTTGTTCTGTACTTTATATTAAAAGTGACAGGAGAAAAACAGGATGCCCATGGGATTGTCCATAGATTAGTCTCTTGAGGATCATAAATCCTGACTTTTTGAGTTAAAATGTTTCTGTGACTCTTTCCTCATGCTGTGCAGTTGCTATCTGTGTTGTGGTTATTACTTGGCTGGCCAAGGTTTACCCTTGGGAAGCTGTGCATACCTAGTGATTAGTTCAGTTTTTTGCTAGCTAGTCATCAAAGCAGATGAAGAGCTTTGCAGAGGAGCTTTGCATGTTTTCATTTTTTATTTTTCCTTCTCATAAAACAAAATTAAATATATCAGGCATAGAAGCACACACCTATAATCCCAGCACTCAAGAGGCTGAGACAGGAGGATTGACATAAGTTCAAGGCCACCTTGGACTACATAGTGAGTTCAGGGCCAGTATTCAGCTACATAATAAGACCGTATCTCAAACAAAACTAAACCCAAAAGAAGTGTTGTCAAAAATTGCAAGCCAAATGCATCCCTTCTCATTATAAAGAAGGTGAAATTTTCAAATGTGTTAACAAGTCAACATCAATTGGAACAAAAGAATGCTATTTATTTAGTACCATCTTCTTTCTTTTTAAACATAATAGGTTGTAAATTTGGCTAGGAATCTCATATACTTTGGTTTCTACAACTTCTCTGACCTTCTACGATTAACCAAGATCCTCCTGGCTATACTAGACTGTGTACATGTGACAACAATCTTCCCCATTAGCAAGATGGCAAAGGAAGAAGAGCATAAAGGTAACAATGATGAGGAGAAGCTGAAGAGTGAGTATCTGATGGTGCCCATACATCTGAGAGATGCCCTCGCAGCCTTCCCTGTTTTGTTCCTCTCGTGCCTCATTGTATGATGCTTTGTCTTGCCTTATCTATTCCTTCCCACGTCTTCATTGTGAACATTTTCAAATATAAAGAAAAGCTGAAGAATAGGTCCTTGGACCCTCGTTATCCATGACTGGGAGTCAGTGGCTGCCAACATTTGGCTGTCTTCTTCATGTGTGTCTGAGTCTGTGTGCATATTTCAAGGCACAATTTTAATGTGACCTAGCACTTAAGTGTTTGACTGTCAAAAGTACACGCCGTATCATTGCCTTTAGTGTTCACAAGGCCCTGGATAATAGTCATATATGTATACAATAAAATATTGTCCAGACTTACATTTTGGTGTTTGTTTCTACTTTGTGAATTCTTTGAGAATAGGAATGTCTACCTTTATATATTTATTTCTTCCTGCTTTAGTGTCAGAATAAGCATACAGTAGGTCTCATGTATCAGTTGTTTACTGTAGCTAGAAGAGAATAGAAAAGCTATATTGACTCATCTTTCATAGTTTGCTAAACTCTGTGCTGCATCATTTTTTGCATTCATTAAATCCTGTTGTTGAGCTTTTCTCATTTAAATGTAGCGAAGCAACCTGAAAAGTACTGCAATGTAATATATGCCATAGCAACACTTTTGCTAGCAACCCATGGGATCTGTGTCTTGTTAATTGTTATCCTCTAACTGGGTGTGGTGATGCATGCCTATAATCCCAGCACTAGGGTGGCTGAGTATAGGAGGGTCACTGTGAGTCTGAGCTGCGCAGTGAGACCCTGTATCAAATACATAATAAAATAAAATAAAATAAAAATATTTACCTTCTAGTTTTGTCTAGAATAAAAACTCATAGTTGGGGATTAGTAAAATAAACAGGTGAATTAATATGCTTCTTTGGGGATGTCAAAGGCCATGTTCCTTCCATGACTCTCAGCAGTCTTTTCTTTATGGAAAACTTTGTTCAGTTCCCTCAGGTCCTGAGAATATGTTGTTAAATAATATATCTCAAAGACCTCATGCCCCTGCATATTACAGCACTCTCCGCAGATGTCATGACCTTCGTCTGTCCTGGCCCTTTCAGGCAGTAATGTCATGAGGTCTATCCATGGAGTTGGAGAACTGATGACCCAAGTGGTGCTCCGGGGAGGAGGCTTTTTGCCCATGACTCCTATGGCTGCTGCTCCTGAAGGGAATGCGAAGCAGGTGGAGCCTGAGAAGGAGGACATCATGGTCATGGACACCAAGCTGAAGATCATTGAAATACTCCAGGTATGGGGCAGGATGCAGAGAGGATACCCTCAGGGGACTATGCAGGTTTCTTCTGTTTGTTGGAGCTCAAAGCTCTCTGTAAATAAAATAGAAATTTAGCTTCTCCTTTCATATCATTTATGGACTGGGTCTCCTTAATCCCTCTACTGTCATCTCCTGGTTTCTTGCCCCTTGTCCTTCCAGTGATGCAGGGTCTCCTGAACTCATTTTGGCTTTTCATTATCTTTGCTGCCTCATCTGTGCCTCTGGCATCCAGCCTTTGCTTAGAGTTTGTTCACCATGCTCCATACAGCTGAATTCTCTGCTTACTATTTATAAGTTAACTCAATAATTTGCAAACTATTCCTCCATTCCTTTTTCTGTCTCACATTCATTCATTTATTCTGTAAATACTTTTTAAAACCAATTCTGCATCGAATCCCTCTGAGCCCTGGGGAGGTAGCAATGAACCAAGTAGATTAAATTCCTGCCCTGAAGCACACACATTTGGAAAGGCAGTGAAGATACATACTTAAAAGAGGCATTAAAATGTAAGAGTTCAGATGGTTTGAAGGCCACTGGGGGTCAGGAGAGGATAACATGTCTGGATGGGATTACCAGAGAAGACCTCTTGTTCTAAGGTGATACAATTAGACATTGGCCTTGAGGCTATCTAGGAAGTTTCAATTCAAAGACTGCAAAGTGGGAACAAGTTTGGAAATAGGTTAGGTTCAAGAGAGAAGAGGAGAAAATGAATCAGGTGGAGTAACTACATAAACTACTTTGGACATTATACTACTTAAACAATTGATACACCATACTTACTGTGTACCTACTCTTACCCTAAAATGTCTGACATAAGTGTTCCCATTAAGGAGTAAATGATGCTGTGGAAGAATAAAAATTACCTATGTGGAGCACAGGTTGTTGAGTGAACAGCTGTAGTGAGATTGAGAGTCTCAAGCTCAGGACAGACCCTTTCCTGAAGTCTGGGTCCCATGGTCCTTACAAATGAAATTATTCTCACTTCTGTGCCAGCAAGTTCTGCTGTTAACATGATTATTTCCATCTACCATGAGAGCTTGCTATAATTTCAAAAGGTAAAAAATGTATATAACACAAATGAAACTTTCCTGCTACCAACAGTTGCTCTCTGCCTGTCTTTCAGTTTCTCTGTGCGTCTTTATATGCACTGAAAGAGTTGCATGTATTCGCTCCACTTTTCAGCTCTCTGGGTATCTTTAGCCTGTTCAGATTAACACTTGAAGTAATTGTCAGAGTTAGTTTTGTATAATACTGAGTTTGAGGCTCTGGGAAGATACTAAGTGAGATGTACAATAGTCAGTTGGAAACAGCTTGGAAGAAAACCAAACATCTGTCTCCACTTAGGAGGACTGATATACGTGAGATTGGGCAAGGTTGCAAAATGGGCTAAGCAGAGGCAAAAAGAGAAAGGAAGGAAGAGATACCAGTAAGATCTTTAAATGTCAACTAGTTGTTCTGTCTTTTTGTTTCTAGTAATAATCATGGGAAAAGTGACTGCTGGAATAGAGGGTAGGGGAATACAGCAAGTCCAAAAAGAGGGAGCTCATGAGTGTGTATCCGATCAGAGAAAATATCAGAAACGTGGAAATATAAATCAACCTAATTTAGTAGTAAAAAAGAAATTATCTGAAGTTCAAAGGAACACCTTTATTCTTCTCAGTGCTATAGCCAGAACTGACTTTTAGTTCTTGCTAAAATGAAGTCATATTTTCTAGAGGACAGAGCAGGGAATGAATGATTTAGTGTTCCAATTGTTTGAAGTTTATACTATTAGCTGAGGAGCTGTGGGCAGACTTGGTAGGACCTAGGGAAGTTTGGTGTTGTTAAAACAACAGTTGAAATTTAAGCTAAATATTTGGCTCATTTAGTGCTTAAGGTAATTGACACAGCTGATACCAGGCCCAGCCAGAGTGCAGTGGCTTGGCAAAGTGTTAAAGGTGGTATGTTAATGTAACCAATCTGTTTCCATTTCCACTTCAATCTTTAGTTTATTTTGAATGTGAGGTTGGATTATAGGATCTCCTGCCTCCTGTGTATATTTAAGCGGGAGTTTGATGAAAGCAATTCCCAGACTTCAGAAACATCTTCTGGAAACAGCAGCCAAGAAGGGCCAAGCAATGTACCAGGTTAGTTATTCTACAATGCAGTTCCAGCTGTATAATGAGACCTGAGTATAACAAAAACTGGGGCCCAAACAATGTCTTCTAGAAAAAGAATAGAATGCAAAGTTTTTTTAGAGTGGCTGTATTTGAAAGAAAAGATCTTGGGACATAATCTTTTGGGGCAAGAAAATGAAGGACGGAACCCACATTGCTTCAGGGGTAATTCTTATTTCCTGCTCTCTTGGAAATGTAAGACTGTAGAGGTTGCTGTTGTTCAGGTTATCTATCAAGTACTCAGAAACACAATAACAAAAACTCTGAAACCTTATTAAATCATGTCAGTTTTTGCCTACCCAGGAAAAAGTAGGGAAAGGAAAAGGTAGTAATAGAAGTAATACCCCTACTGAGCCCCAAGCGTTCTTACAATGAAGTCATCACTCTTCTTTAGGAAGGAGAAAGATGACAGGAATGAGAGGGGAAGGGTGGACATTGTCATGTGGGTTAACCTGGCATCTTACCTTTGAAGTACTTGATTTTGGAAGGTTTGGCACTTACCCCAACAACTTTGCCTCTGTAAAACTTGGGGCAAATTTACCAACAGCGTGTGTTCAGACTGCTGTATCTAAAATTCTATTGTCTTCTTTTCCAGGTGCTCTTGACTTTGAACATATTGAAGAGCAAGCAGAAGGCATCTTTGGGGGAAGGAAAGTATATTTTCAGTTACCATTTTTGTACAGTTATGGTATGCAGCAGCTTCTGTAACTCTCAAGGGCTTTTCCTTGATTATACTAGTAACTAGTCTTTATGCTCATGTGTTTTACTGCTCTTTTTGGAGCACTAAGTACTCAAGTCATAGTTATCCTAAGTGGGGAGGGGAGAGGGAAGAAGGGAGAGAGGAAGGGAGGGAAAAAGAGAGAGGGAGAGAGAGAGAGGGAGAGAGAGACAGATAAAGATGGAAAGGGAGAGAGAGGGACAGACAGACATGTAGAAGGGGGAGAGAGAGAGTGAGAGAGCAAGCGAGCAAGCAAGCAAGCAAGCATATCTAGCTAGCTAGCTAGGGCTCAGCAGTCTAAGCACCTGCCTGGTAAATACAAGGACCCACAGTACTGCATGCTGTGCCAGCCCTGGGTGCTGAGCCAGCCACCAAAACTGGGCAAGGTGATATACGCCTATAATCTTAGCACTGAGACAGGAGGCTCACTATAGAGCTACATAGCAAGACCATGTATCAAATAAAGATTTTTAAAAAATGGAAAAAAAAGAGAGAGAAATAGATACCTTGATCAATCATTCCTTCCTTGGACCAAAAGGATTTAAGGAGATGTCCTAAATGCATACATTACAAGAATACTTTTAAATGGTGAAGAAATAGATTCAAAAGAAAGACTAGAAATGGAGCTCCAAGTGAGGAGGGTACTAACATGTGTTTCCTCTAACAAAACTGTAGTTTTATTCCTGAACTCTTTACAGTCTACGCAGTAAAGATAACACAATCTGTTCTTTAACTGTCACTACAGTGAGCTCCTCTTTAAAATATCGTTTGCTCAACTTTAACTTAAAACATTACTCTTCTATCATGAACTCCTATGGCTTAAATTTAGAATACTCCATGCACTCAATTTTTATAATCAACACATTTGGTTTGTTCATCTGCAATTGCTCAACATCCTACCTCAAAAACCATGAAGATTAAGAGATAACCACCTTCGTTCTCACAGTTCTACAGGTTAACTAGGACTAAGCTGGGTGACTTGTCATGCAGCTGTAGTGAAGCAGTAACTGAGGCTGATGCACCAGAGTTGTTTTACTCACAGTGCTGGCAGCTAGGCATGGGTGCATGTGAGGCTGGGCGCTCCACATGGATAGTTTGTGCTTTTTTACTGCCTAGTGGCTCTAAGAGCACATAGCTCAAGAGCACAAGCCACCACTGTGCAGATGGTAATCACCGCTCTGCTTGTGCTGTGCTTGCTGATGTCCTGTGGCCAAGCCCATGTCACTGTCAAAGGGGACTGAATAAGGATGGGAGCACTACCAGAGACCAGTTTGTTGGAGTCACCAGTATTAGCATTAAAACTTGTGAGAAGTGAGTGAATGATGTGTTTGTTGCTAATACATTTACTGTGGTGGGGAATGCTTTTCTGAAACTACAAGTACTTTAAGAGTTCAGCATAACATCGTTTGCACATGCTGTGAGACAGCCCAGCTCACAGCCGTGTTCTGCTCAGCAGCAGTGAGCCTTCTTCCAACCTCTGAATAGAGCATAAAGATAGGTAGCATTCCTATGTTTAGTCTCCATTCTGCTTTTTTGTTAGCCATGAAGGTCTCACTCTTTGTCATGCATTTGATTATAAACAGAATAGAAATGCTGATACATCAATTTACTAGTAGTGTCCACTAGGCTATTTGATATAAGATATGCCCATTAATATTTTAATTATTTAAAAAGGCAAGTTATAGCTATTGAGAGAAACCCTGATGCTGTGTTGATTAATCCCACCTTGAAGAACATCATGGTTTAATTGCTTCACGTCAACACTGTTCAAAGTAGAGACCATAGAACACTGCTTGTTGCCAGTCACACAGAATAAATGTAGAGCAGAGCGAGAGTAATGGGCCAGGCACTGTGACGGCCACTTGATCCTGCAGTGCCATCTCAGTGCATGATCAGTGAACTTCATTCAGGCCAAATTACCTATTGGCTATATATTAGAAATTTAACAGTCTGGTCTTTCCCTACAGATAATTTGATAAGCCTTGAATTACAGCATCTTAAAATGATAATTTGCGAGAAACATCTTTTTAAAGTTCTTGAACCACATATGGAACTCAACAGAAGAAAAGTCTAACCTGTGTCTCAGGATCTGGTTGTAATACCAGACATATTATTTGGGAGGGAAAGGACTTCAGCTTGAAATCTGACAATGATAACATCTTACTTGCCCCTTCCTTGTTAGCTAGTGTAGTTGAAGAGAAAGCAGGATTGCGTTGTGAAGGGAGCTGATGAGATGTGAAGTCATGTGAGATGGAAGAGAGTATTGGAGGGTGAGTGAGGGAGTGAGATGCCTGTTGCTCACTTGGTTCCTCCACTCTGGCCTCTACAGTGAGGAGAACACTCCACTGGACTTGGATGATCATGGTGGTAGAACCTTCCTCCGTGTCCTGCTCCATCTCACGATGCATGATTATCCGCCCCTGGTGTCAGGGGCCCTGCAGCTCCTCTTTCGGCACTTCAGTCAGAGGCAGGAGGTCCTCCAGGCCTTCAAACAGGTAGCCCATAGGGCCAACGTGTGTATTGTCTGTCTGAGAATCTGTTGTGTGCTTCTAATGGGTTTTGTTCATTAAGGTTCAACTGCTGGTTACCAGCCAAGATGTGGATAACTACAAACAGATCAAACAAGACTTAGATCAACTGCGGTCCATCGTGGAAAAGTCAGAGCTCTGGGTATATAAAGGACAGGGCCCTGATGAGATCACAGATGGCGCATCTGGTGAAAATGAGCATAAGAAAACTGAGGTGAGTGGGACACAAGTCAGGCTGCCCAAGTACAAAGTTGTGTCTCTTCAAACAAAGAAACTTTTTAGATAAATAAAAGCAGAAGCCGGGGAGATAGCTCAGGGTCACAAGTGCCTGCCTGGCAAGTGCAAGGTCCTGAGTTTGATCCCTGGCTCTGCCCCCCAAAAAAAATAAATAAATAAAAGCAGAGAAGAAGATGGGCTTTACTAAGAGATCTGCTTGTCAAGTAGCCAGAGTGGCCACTATGGTCCTAGGAAGTAAGCTACAAAGTAAAAGTTCAGCCCTTGCACCATGAAGATGAGGCTTTGTTGTGGACTGAGTGATCACCGGGTTTCCCTTACTGATCCTCTTGGGAATGAACCTATTCTCCTCTTCCAAAGTAGCTAAGTATAAGGCGATGCTTGGGCACAGTTGCAGCATCACTGTTAAAGGCAGTACATGTGGGGTGATGCTCACTCTAGCAGTCCAGCAGTCGCCCACAACTCGTACAAACCATAGTTGTGTTACTTTTGTTCCTTAGGAAGGGAATAACAAGTCACAAAAGCATGAAAGCACCAGCAGCTACAACTACAGAGTGGTAAAAGAGGTAAGCGCACATACACATTTCTTCCTTTACTAATTTTCTAAATAGCTTTAGTTAATGATATTCAAATTGAAGGCACAGTTTAGCCTTTCTCATCATATAGAATATAACAGGGATAAAGTAAAGTTCATAGGTTGAGTTCATGCATTTTAGCATCAGATCCCAATTTGCAACCCCACTTGGCCACTTCCAGTGTGTATGTCCTCAGTCCCTCACCTCTTATATATGCAGTGCTTTTATAGGTATCACATATTTCTGAGGCTTTGCGATAGAATAAAGGATCAGCTGATATAGGTGCTGAGGATTTGTCTCAGTGTCTGCCCATAGCATCTACCAGTGAGAGCTGCGCTTCTTTACAAATCTTTGCATAGAGTTGCAAGGTTGGGAACCTAGTGCGTGTGTCTCTTTTTTTTTGTTTTTGTGCCCTAGAACAAATTCTTGCTAGGTCTTAGGAGTTGATGCTGGGTCAAACCATTGTAAGGGATCTAACTGAAATGGCTCTACTTGCTGTTGAAGCCAGGTCTTGCTTATTCTGGAAGTCAGTCTTCCATGGATTTACTTACTTCAGTCAACAGAGATGCCACATGTGGAAGACATGTTCATATTTTTAATATATTTAATATTTAGCATTTTCCCCCAGTTTTTCTTTTGTTTTTGAGACAGGGCCTAATATTTAGCATTTTTCCCCAGTTTTTCTTTTGTTTTTGAGACCGGGCCTTGCTAGGTAGTTTGTTCTGGCCCAGGACTTCCTATGTCATGCAGGCTGGCCTTGAACTTGCAGTAACCTTCCTGCCTCAGTCTCTGGAGTGCTGGGATTATAGGTTAATGCATAGGTATTAAATGCATTGAAATTTCCTTTCCTCCTTCATACTGCAGTCTTTTTCCAAATATAGTACTTAGTATTTGGAGCTTTTTTTTTTTTCTTCCAGATTTTGATTCGACTTAGCAAACTGTGTGTCCAAGAGAGTGCTTCTGTGAGGAAGAGCCGTAAGCAGCAGCAGAGACTGCTGCGGAACATGGGTGCACATGCTGTGGTGCTGGAGCTGCTGCAGATTCCCTATGAGAAGGTGAGTTTCCCTGCCCAAGACTGCTGCTCCCAGAGGTCAGCCAGCCAGGTCATCAGGTGCCCCCAAAGCCTTCACACTTGGATATTGTTGGTGAAGGCCATGCAACCAATGTGCTCATTCTAAGAATAAAGAAATTACAGTGAATTTATCTAATGAAAACAACTTCCGGTGCAGCACAGTGTGCTCCTCGCCACTGCCATGCCCTGCTCTCCCCGCTCACCCCTGTCTGCTGCGCCTCTGTGCTAGGGTTTTAACAGACCTCACCAAGATGCCCTCCAAAATGGAACACGCCATGGAAACCGTGATATTTACCTTTCACAAATTTGCTGGGGACAAATGCTACTTAACAAAGGAGGACCTGAGCGTGCTCATGGAAAAGGAGTTCCCTGGATTTTTGGAAAATCAAAAAGATCCTCTGGCTGTGGACAAAATCATAAAGGACCTGAACCAGTGTCGAGATGGCAAAGTGGGCTTCCAGAGCTTCTTTTCACTAATTGCAGGCCTCACCATTGCATGCAATGATTTTGTAGTACACATGAAGCAGAAGGGAAAGAAGTAGACAGGCATGAACATTTACTCCTGCCCTGGTGAGGGTTCTCCCAAAGGGCCACCAAGGCATCTGCCCTTCAGTTTCCCCTTATATAAAGATGTCATGAGCAGATCAGGACCCTTAGAAAATGTACAAGCAACATCCAACTCTCACTGGACAGAGAATGGAAAGTTTATGAAATGATACATAAACTTTTGATTTTTGTATTTGCATCCTCTTGCCCTCTATAAAGTATTTTTTTTTTTAGTTCAAAAAAAAAAAGGAAAACAATTCCCATCCTGGAAAAGGCTTGCTGCCAAGTGCTTGCAGGCTTCCCAGCATGGGGCTGAGCCTTTAGATGCCTGAGATCATGTAATCCAGCTTGCATACAGGTGTGTTGGTGGTGGCATTGTCAGTGCCACTGCAGGTCAGGAAATAGGGACTGGAAAGGTTCAGGAGGCCACAGCTTGTATTACAGGGCCAGATCTTCTCTGCTTGTAGTCTGAGCCTACTTCCTTATATCTTGGACCCTACAGAGCAGCCCCTTCTTACCCTTGAGCACCCTGCAAAGCCAGTGGGGTCAGGGCTTGCAGTAGATACATGTAACAAGTATAACCCCCCTAATAGATCAGATATGCTGCTCACTTGCAGTCAATAAGGTTGTGCGTGTCACCCCAACTTGGGCTGCCATTTGGATTGGAACTTCCTGTGTGCAAAGAGTGTTAGGAGAACTAGGCAAGAGGGCACACGCCTTAATGCTAGCACTTTGGGAAACAGGCACGATGGTCAAAAGTTTGAGCTCAGCCTTGGCAACCTAATGACTTGGTAAAACCTTGTCTCAAGACAAAATATAAAGAAATGGTGGGTGACATAACTTAGTCACCTACCCTGTAGCTGAGGGCCCTGGTTCAGTCCTGAGTACTGAAAGACAGTGTGCTGATCATAGGTTGGTCTCTCAATATCATTAATCAACAGGAAGTCATAGAACACTGTTACTCTACACACGGGCAGATTGGGAATGGGTGTCACAAAGGCAAAATAAGATATGTGTGTGTGTGTGTGTGTGTGTGTGTTTGTGTGTGTACGTGAGCGTGTATGTACATGCGTGCTGGCTTTTGGATGTGCAGAGACATCCAAGCAAGTGAGAACAGTAGTGGAGGCATTCCACCAACAAGTAACCCCTTGTTATATGATGTCTTTGAAACTTCCTTGCCTTGTAAGCATCCATTTGAAACCCCAAGACTCTTGAGTGCCCTTGAGCACAAGAAGATTTGTTTTTCACTAGAAAAAATGTAAACATGCAGGACAATTTAAGGTCACTGCTGTCAGCTGGTAGTAGCTGTCTACCCCAAGCCCTTTTGATTTTAGATTGGCCACTTTCTGCTCCATTAATAAGAAACAAATGTAACACCTTTTTTTTTTTTTTCGTGCTTGGTACTAAAGTT
>PVKN010001223.1:38477-55202 GCA_004027915.1 Capromys pilorides | reverse complement strand
ATGATGATGATGATGATGATGATGATGATGATGATGATTTTGGTACCAGGGTTCAAACTCAGGACATTGTGCTCATTAGGTAGCCATCACTGAGTTATCTCCCCAGCCCTGAGAGATTATTTCTGATCTGATTTATTCCATAGCTTGATAGTCATTTTTTTCTTTCGTTGTTATCATTTCTTTTTTTAATGTATTTAGTACAGGATCTACAGGGTCTCACTACACAGATTGGACTCATAGTGATCCTCCTGTTCTCAGCCTCCCAAGAGCTGGGATTACAGGTGTGCACCACCAAGACCAGTCTTAATAGCTGTCTCAGTGCATCTGGGGGGCAAGGCTGGCACTGCACACCCCAGATGGAACCCTGGCCCCTGAGTCTTCCTAAGCAGGTGCTTTAACCTGCTGAGCTATCTCCCTGGCCCTCAGTTGCTATTATTTCTGAAATTTCAGGTGTGTGACTTTCAAGTTCTTCTATGACTTTGTCTCCTGGACTTGTTTTGGGTGGGCTGGAGGTCTGAGATTGCCTTTTTCTCCTTCCCTTTGACATTTTTGAAGCTCCCAATGTTCACTCTGACTCAGAAATGATGGTGGGGGCCTAGCGTGGGTGAGCAAGGCTCCTAGGAGAGTGGGAGGGTGGGGTAGGTTCACCAAAGCTCCTGCTGTGTGGGGTACAGTATGACTTCCACCTCGGTGCAGGAGTCAAGCTGCAGTTCAAGCAGGACCCAATGACAATGAGAGCAGGCCACAGCTCTACAAGGCTCTCTCAATTTGGGGGGGATACAGAGTACGGCTCACCAGGGCTCCACTACCCGTGTGACAGGCAGCAGCAGCTCAGCAGAGCTATGGTGACAGCGAAGGTGGAAGAGGCCATCACGGCTCAGCTGAGTTCTGGAGATGGTAAGGGGAGGAGGTGGGGCCCAACTCACCAGGTCCCCATAGCTAGCTGTCCTGGGCACACCTGACTTCTATGACAGTGGGAGCAGTGACCATTGCTGAGCTGAGCTCTGGCCAGGGTGGTGGTGGGGCTGTTTGATTGGCTTTTGTTTCTTTCCTTGAGTCAGAGTTTCACTATGTAATTCAGGTGGGCCTCAAATTGGTGGCAGTCCTGCCTCAGCCTCTGAGTACTGGGATTACAGATGTGCACCACCACGCCAACTATTAAATGCTGCTACATATCCTGCCTTTTTCTTTTTCTATCCAAATGTGTTATATATGGCTAGAAACCTGGGGTCTAAACTGAGCATGGGGCGTAGAGTCAGGCACACCTGGATTCAAGCCCTTGCACTTATCTTTGAGAAAGCCACACAACAGCTGCCTTCCCAGACTCAGTTTCTCCTGGTGCTCATCCCAGGAATATCCACCTCACAGGATGTAAAACTCTGCCCTTGGGCAGCTCAATGCACTTCTGTCAATGTTATTGCTTTTTGGTTTTTTGACATAAGGTCTAACTTTGTAGCACAGTTTGGCCTTTTTTTTTTTTTTTTTGCAGGACCGGGGTTCAAACTCATGACCTTGCACTTGCCAGGCAGGCACTTGTGCCACGGAGCTATCTCCCAGCCCCTGCAGTTTGGCGTTGAACTCACTATGTCACCCAGGCTGATCACAAACTTGCAGGGATCCCCCTGCCTCAGCTCCCCGGTGCTGGGACTACAGGCATGTGCCACTACACCCAGCTACAATGTCACCGTTTACAGCAGGATTGCTCTCTAGCCAAGTAGCCCTGGGCCTGTCTGGGGTTCTTCCTCAGGTCGTTAGTCACACAGGAGCTGGCCAGTGCACCTGGCATTTCCCACACCTGCACCTTCCAGCTCTTGCGCTGTCTCCGTGGCCTGAGCCTAGAGAGGCTGTGTGTGCTCTCACTTTGTTCAAACCCTGCTGCATTGCTACCTCCTCAGAAACCTTCCTTGACATCCTCGCTAATTCTACTCACAGCAGTCTTCCTCCTCTAGAATTTCATTCGTGGAGGGCCAGGGACTTCCAAATTTTTGTTTGATCTCTGTGGTCACAGCAACTCCTCTTGGAGTTTTGTGTGAAGACTGATAAAGCCACCCTGCTACCGGCTAAGAGTCAGCACTACCACTTAGGACCGGTAGAGGGAACCACCGTACAGCACTTCGGCGATTGATAGGCGACTTCCTTTCACCCACTCGGTGGGCCCTCCCAGGTCTGGGACCGGAAGCAGAGGCCCCCTTCTGTGCTAATCCGTCCTGGCAGCCGGGAGCTGGAATGCTCTGGCCACATCATCCGGCGTGCTCCAATGCCCTAGGTCAAAATACCCTGCGCGGAGGCTTGGATACACCCCTTAGCAGCTGATGCTTCCAGACAGATCACACCCTGTCCCTGGCTGTGCAGTATGTGAGCTATGACAGGAGAGCTCTGCTTGCTCACTGGGTTTGTGGTGAAGGCCAGAGAGAAGAGCCTGCAAAACGTTCCACAAAGTAAACATCGGACTAATATAACTTATACATAGCCTCACTGGATTGGCAACAAAAGAAGAGAGGTTAAGAGGGATTTGGAGGGAGTAAGTGAAGGTGGGTTTATGGAGGGGATTAAGGTAGCAAAGGAGAAGGAAGTTAAAAATAACGGGTACTTTTCACCAAGCACTTATTAGGAGCCAAGCCTGAGCAAAGGGATCTGCAAACATTGTCTAATTATAGCCAACACTTAACACAGTGCTGAGCTCAGCCAGGAGCTGCTTGAGTGCCTCAGGCATGCAGGCTGGATTCTCACAAGAACTCAGGCAGGAAGGCGGTATCGCTGCCCCCCTTCTACACAGGAGAAACTGAGCCAGGCAGTGCTTAAGTAACTGGCCCAAGCCACGCAGACAGATGGGCTGACACCCCTGGAACGTGCTCATAAATCCCATGGTCAGGACCACATCACAAAGGAAATTGTGTCCTTTCACAGAAGAGAAATGAAGAAGGCTCAGTAAACCTGCCCATCTAAAACCCTGGTGTGAACAGAGGTATTTGAGCCCAGCTTAAAGTCACCTTATGTCTCTCCCCAAGCTCAAGAACAAATGAGGAGGTGGCTGTGGAAATGGGGCCGGTGGCAGTCACTTCCTCTCCCTCTAAGGGTAGGGCTGAGGGGTTGAGGGAAAAGCTATTTGGTGTCCTCAACTCATGCGAGGGAGGTCAAGGCCATCTTCAGGGCAGAGGGGAATGTAGGCTGTGCAGCTGTGCGGTTCTCCATGCACTAACACCCAGGGCCACCGGTGCCCCTGCACCTCCAGCCTTAGAGAGGCTGGCCTGCCACAGACACCCCTTAACCAGCCCTTGGCTGCCAGTCTGTTATTTAAGCTGTTGTCTCCCCAGGACTGGAAATAGCCACGGGTGAGCAGGCTGGGATGGGGGCATGATGAATGGCCCCCAGGACATCAGCTGATGGCCTGGTGCTCAGTGCTCTGAAGTGATCTGAGGCCCTGGGGCAGCTCGGGTTACCCCACCCTCCCAGAACGCTGCCCTGCCTGGCCTGCAGGGGTCGGTTCCAAAGTAGTGCTGTCTGGACATTTATGGTGTGAGTGTCTGAGGATCATCCTGCTTACAGGCCTGAGTGCTAAGGCAGCTCACATCTGATCCCAGGCTCATTGCCACCTCCCTGGAGGCCAGCAGCCAGGTCCTCAGCCACAGCAAGTACCCTGGGACCTCTGAACCAGCATGGTAGAGCCAGGAGCTGTGCTTCTTTGGGCAGAGGCGTCAAGGCTCCCATGCAAAGAGAAAGGGAAGCGAGTGGAGTGGGGGCTACAGGCAGATATAGAGGGGAGCATGGCTGCAGCTCCTTATCACACACTGCACCCCACCCTGCCCCAGGCCTCCCATGACACAGCCCACTTGGTCGCTGCTCTCATGGCCCCAGAGCACAGGAGGTGCCCACGTGCTCTGATGCCCACTGGAGAGGACAGAGCCACACAGGGAGCAGGCACAAGCAGCCCTCCTCCATTCTCCAAATAGTTAAAGAAATCACAGCATGGTGACACAAGTGTACCCGTGTTTATAGCAGCACAACTCCAGAGGGCCAAATCCTGGCAGCAGCCTACGTGTCCATCAGTGGATACATGCGTAGAGAAAATGTGGCATGCACACAAAACAAAGTCCTGCTGTACCATGAAGGACATGTGAGTCATTTGTAAGAAGACAGATGCACCCTGAATCCATAATGTTAAGTAAAAGAAATCAGACATACAAGCATAAGTACTGTATGATTTCTTTCTTTTTGTTGTTGTTCGTATTTATTTGTTGAGACAGGGTCTCATTGTGGAGACAAGGCTGATCTCAAACTCTTGGTAATCCCCCTGCCTCAGCCTCCGAAGTGCTAGGATTCGAGGCATGGGCCACTGCACCCTGCCTTGTATGATTTCTCTCATGAGAAACACAAAGTATAAATTTTTGTTTGTTTTTTGAGGCAAGGTCTTGCTATATAGTTCAGGCTTACCTTGAACTATGTAGTCCAGACTGGCCTCAAATTTATGGCAATCCTGCCTCAGCCTTCCAAGAGCTGAGATTACAGGTGTGCACCAGCACACCTCATCAACGTATTAAACAAATTACAGAGCAAGATTAAAAAATATGACAGGAAACAGGGAGACCTTCTGCAAATAAGAAGGAGACCAAGCAATAGAGGGAGGGGCAGGGAGGAAAGGAAAGGGGATGTAAAAAAAAATTAAATTGTTATTGGGCATGATGATGCATGCCTGTAATCCCAGTATTTGGGAGGCCAAGGCAGAATAGCCTTGAGTTCAAGGCCACTCTAAGCTACACAATGAAGTTGAGGCCAGCAACACACACACACACACACACACACACACATACACACACTTCCTTTAAAATATAATTAATGCTTTAAATCATTTAACAGTGAGGGGGCTTGCTGGATAGCTCAGCTGTTTAAAGTGCTTGGGCAAATATAGTCAGGCACAGGGGAGCTTGGTTTGATCCCCAGCTCCACAAGCTGCACCAGACCTGCCTTTAAGGCAGCCTGAACTAGCCAAAGCCAATAAACAAACAAACAAACAAACATCCTTCTCTAAATCATTTAGCAGTGAAACCACCTAAGTGTCTAAGTATTCTCTGGCAGGTCCCTCCATGGAGTAGAGACTTGTTTGCACTGTGACTCTGGGACCTGTGACAAGCAAGTAGGAAGAAGCCCCAGTTGGAGAATAGTAAGGCATTTTCTAGAAGAATGATGAGGGGTGGGTGGGTTGTTTGTTCCTGGCCACAAATTCCCAGCCCTCTGTCAGGAGGGACACACTGTCCAGGGCCCTGTGCTCCAATGTCCTTGGCTCTCAGCACTGCCTGCAGCACCGTGGAAGCCCTGCCTGGCTGCACTGTGCTTTGCATGCTGGTCCCAGAGTTCTGAGCACTGGGCC
The DNA here is from genome assembly GCA_004027915.1 of Capromys pilorides. Taxonomy (NCBI): domain Eukaryota; kingdom Metazoa; phylum Chordata; class Mammalia; order Rodentia; family Capromyidae; genus Capromys; species Capromys pilorides. Next base: position 49,837 of record PVKN010001223.1, on the reverse strand, counting down.
AAGGCGCAGAGGACACAGAAGAAGGTGCTGCCCCACTGCCAGGAGCCCAGGTGGTGGCTTCCCATCTACCTGCACATCTCTCCAGGCACTCTCCTGAGACCTGTCGCGTTTACCAGAGCTGGCTTCACTGCAGGGAGCAGGAGTCTCATCTCTAGGCTACTGAGACAGCCGCTCCAGGACGGCCCCTACTGGTTAGCAGTTCATAACCAGATATAGGATTAAAATTCCCTGGGGCTGGGGAGATAGCTCAGGGGCACAAGTGCCTGCCTGGCAAGTGCAAGGCCCTGAGTTCAATCCCTGGTCCTGCAAAACACAAAACTGAAACAAACAACAAAAAAAACTTCCTGCCCTGGCAACCCCTGAATTGCTGGACGGGCAAGGAGGACCTTTTGTCTTTTCACCTTGCTTATCCCTGTCCCTGTCCCTCTTGAGGGAAGTGCTGAGGATTGAACCCAGGGCCTCCTGCATGCTAAATGCACACTTAACCACTGAACCAAACCCTTCAGCTCCTTCTTTCCCTTCCCTCTCTCTTTTCTTTCTCTCTTTCTTTCTTTCTTTTCTTTTTTTTTTCTTTTCTTTTCTTTTCCTTCCTTCCTTCCTTTCTTTCTTCCTTTCTTTCTGTTTTCCTATTTTCCCGGTTTTTTTGCAGGGAGCAGGGATACTGGGGATTGAACCCAGGATCTTAGCACTGAACTACACTCCCAGTTCTTCCTTATTTGTTGTTTTTTATTTTGAGACAGGGTTCTACTAAGTTGCTGAGTTTTGTCTTATCTCTTATTTATTTACTTATTTATTTATTTAGACCAAGACTGTCTCTATCATGGTTCCTGAACTTGCAATCCTGCCATGGCTTCCAGAATACACCACATATTTTCTTTTTTTGATTTTCCTCCTCTTGCCCCCCTTCCCCCCTCCACTTCCTCCCATACCCTCTGCCTCCCTCCCATGATTTCTCAGCATATGACTGGCTTTCCTGGGGTTCTAGCTTACAGACAGCAGATTGTGGGTTTCTTGGAACCTCAGTTTTTTCAGTACTAAAATGGTGGTGAATTCTGTGTGTCAATTTGACCAGTGTAAGGGTTGCCCAGACAGCTGGTGAACTATGATTTCCAGGTGTAGGGGGCCATTTCTGGAAGAGTTCAGTATTTGAATCAACAGGATTAGTGTCACTAGTGTGGAAAGGAATCATTCTATCCACTGAGGACCTGAGTGGAACAAAATTTCTCAGAAAAGGCTAATTCATATTGCCTGTCCGTCTGTCTGTCTCTCTCTCTCTCTCTCTCTCTCTCTCTCTCTCTCTCTCAGAACTCACAATTGTTCACTCTATCTTTGGGCTGAAACATTCATCTTCAACACCAGAGATCCTGGTTCTCAGGCCTTCAGACTCACACTGGCGCTGTATCACTAGCTTTCTTGGGATTCCACCTTGTAGGGAGCAGATTACGGACCTTCCTTGCCTCCATATCTCCTAAGCCTATTCTTTCTAATAATTTTTTTTGGGGGGAGCTGAAGATGGGACCAAGGGCCTTACACATACTAAGAAGCGCTGTGCCACAGGGCTACATCATCAGCTTTTTTTTTTATTTAAAAACTTTAGTAATATACTTGCAGTATGCAATGATTATATTCATTATGGGGAGCTGAACCATGTACCTAACACATCTTTTTGTTTGTTTTGTTTTTGCTTTTTGGCAGGACCAGGGTTCGAACTCATGACCTTGCATTTGCCAGGCAGGCACTTTTGCCATGGAGCTATCTCCCCGGCCCCAACATCTGGTGGGGCTGGCACAGCATGTGGTACCAGGGATCAAACTGAGGTCCCCAGGGTTGCCTAAGCTTGCCTAAGCAGGCATTTTAGACCACTGCACTATCTTGCTGGCCCCCGTAACACATCTTAATTCTTTTTACTTCCCCTTTTTCTTCTTTCCCTGCCCCACGCCCCTGCTTTTTGGTACCAGAGACGGAACTCAGGACTTTGCACTTGCCAGGCAGATGCTTATGCCTTTCCTGCCCCTTTCTAGTTTTTATTTTTAAAAAGACTTTGTGCAACTAAGTTGTCTGGTTGGGTTTGAACTTGCCACTTTCCTGCCTTAGAGTTTTGGTATAGCTAGGATTAATAAAGTTCTTCTCTATACCTGTATACACTGGTCCCTTTGTGTGTCCTGGAGATTAGTTTTAGGACTGCAGAGAATACCAAAACCTGAGGATGATCAAATTCATTATATAAATGGTATTGTGTTTGTATAGAATCTATGAAATACTTTATCTCTTAATACCTGATACAGAGTACATGTTACTTAATTAGTTGTTGCACTGTATTTGTGTGTGTGTATGTGTGTGTGTGTGTGTGTGTGTGTGTGTGTGTAACTGGGGATTGAACTCAGGCCCCTGTGCTTGCCAGGCAAGTACTTGTCCTACTCAGCTATCTCCCAGCCCTGTTGCACTGTATTGTTCGGAGAATAAAAACAAAAAATGTGTGCAAGTGTTCAGTACAGACACAATTTTCCCTTCAAATAATTTCAATCCACAGTTGGTTGAATCCTTGGTGTGACACCCAGGCTATGGAAAGTGATCCCATTTGTTGTCAGTCTGCTTCATGGGAGTACCCTGACCAGTACGATGGCGACTACGCAGAACTGCTCAACACCTGTGCTCCTTTACTGCACTGGAATCAGGACAGGACCTGTTCTGCTCTGCTGTCTGCTGTGTCCCTTGGGAGACTGATCTGGGCTTCCGAGGCAGGCCTAGCCCTCTGCACCTCCTCTCTGTGCTCCCCTCCCTTCTCTCCAAATCGACTAATATTTCTTGCAGCATTACTTATGTTCTTTTTCCAGGCTTTGGGGTCTACCTGGATAGTCAGCTCAAGTATCATGGGCACTAACTCAGTCACATTCCATTTCTTTCACAATTGATGGAACAGATTTGGGAAGCTAAGTCCCCCAAAACAGGCCCTACACATTTCCAGCCTTCTCTCGTCCATGGACCAAGAGCCCGCACCAGGCAATGACGTCTATTCTCACCTACCAGGCCCAAAGGAAGTTTAAACTCAACGTCTAATTTGCATGCTCTCATGTTATTGGTTGAGAGGGTGACACGGCCGCCAATGGTTCGCAGCGCTGTTTACCGAGCCGCGGATCCGTGCACCCGGTGATGTAATGGAATCCTGGCTGCAGCGGCGGGCTCCCTGCGGACCGCCCCGTGACGTAGCGGCTTCCCCGGCCGCACCCGGCGCAGCAGAGTCTGGCGCGCGGCTGCGCAGCCGCCCCCGGAGCACAGCGTGGGGCACAGCCAGCAGAGGCGGGGCAAGGCCCAGCCCTGTTCCTTCCGGGCCGGCTTGGCGGTCGCCGGCCCCTCAGGCAGGGCCCGCAGGCCAGGTCCGCTGGCTGGCGACGCGGAGGAAAATCTGGGAGCAGACGCCAGAGAATGACCCAATTCCTACGCCCCAGGGAATGAGACCACGAGTACATTGCGTTTGGTCGGTCACGCAGTTCTGTAACATCTGCGTTTGTTTACAGCAAGCATGTTTGATTTTTTTTAATTATACAGGACTTTTATTTGTTTTTAATAAAGAGCTCTGGCTGGCTTGGGTTTAGGGGAAAATCTCACATTCATTCCAGTTCCATATTTCCGGCCTAGTGACCTGGGCCACTTTCTCATACTGGCCCTGATCGCCTCCCAGAGCAAGAAGGGACAGAAAATGGGGAGGCTTTTCGAAAGCACCTGGTGGGACTTTATGAAATTTGGACGTTGTAACCCACCAGGGTGGTGCTCTGGATGGTCTCCCTGGGGCAGTTCCTGTGCTCCCTGTTTTTGCTCTGGCATTGCCATGTAACTTGAGAAGTGGGGGGACCCACAGATGAGGAAGAGAATCCGGAAGGGAATCCCCTCCACAGCCATTCTACGTATTCTAGGCCAGGGGAGCCCGTTCTGGGCCTTAACAGGCTTGGGAAACCCCTTGACATCCTTGCAGGCTCTGAAGTAGGCAGGTGGGGGTGGAGTGGCTCTGTCTCCCTCAGAAGGTGCAGCTGAATACAGACCTAATGGCACTGTGAGCTTGGGGGACACATAGAGAAAGCCACCAAGAGAGTCTGGCACTCATCTTGGCTTACTAGTTCTCACTCTCAAGACCTCAACCCTGCAGGTCCCATGCCTGTGAATTCTGAGTTCAGGCTTCTCCGTGGTATGCCCTCCTATCGTCCCTCTCCTCTACCTTCCCCACCTTGAACTTGCCTTGAATTCACCTTATAGCCCAGGCTGGCCTTGAACTCACAGTGATCCTCCTGCCTCAGCCTCCGCTGGCATGCGGAGCTCCCTACATTCTTTTTCTCTGGGTTTTATTTCACTTTTCAGTGTTTTGACTCAGGTTTTCACTATGTAGTCCAGGCTGGCCTTGAACTTGAGGTGATCCTCCTGGGGAAGCCTCCCCAGTACTGACATTACAGGTCTAGCTACCGTGCTCCACATTCTCTTTCTTTAGCATGGCTGCTGAGACTCACCCTGAAGATTCTGCCCCATGGCCCACTGAGGCATCTTGACCTCTGCTTCTTGGATCACATGCCATGTTTTCATGCCTGCTCCATGTCCTGCCTTCCTATCACACTAGAAACCTGCTGACCACTGCAGCACCTTATCCTCTGTCTTAGGGATTTCCACCAATGCAGGGCAGCATTGGCCAGGGGCTTATTCTCACTGCCCCTAGACCCTAACCCACGTAGGAGATCCTGGGATTTGTGTAGAAAGAGGACGCCGGGTATGAAGAAAAAGAATGGAGAGTAGAAAAAGCGCCAATCTGGGCATCAGAACACTAGGGCTGTGTTTGTGGTTTGGCCACTGACCAGCATAGAGATCTGAGTGGAGACAACAGCAGGGTTGACCTTTACTGGATAGCCAGCCATAATGACACTTAGAGGTGACACTGCCACTATCTGCGCAGCTCCCCAAATAAACAGAGCAGCTGGGCAAAGCTATAGTAGGCGCCATGCATGGACAGGGCCAAGATAAGAGCCACAGGCCCCACACCTCCTGTGTGCCAACCACCCTTCTATGTGTCAGACTTCTTGCTGCATGTTTTGTGTCTGCTATCAAAGATGCACTCTTCAAGGCAACCTTGTGACATAGACATATTTATCATGGACCTGAAGCCCAGAAAGGGCAAGTGACCTCTCTGAAGTCACACAGCTACAAAGACTTAGAACCTGTGAACTGGGATGTCTGTATCACACACTTGGCAAAAGCAAGGAGCTGAGGGCTTGCTATGTACGAGGCTCCGCCACAGCTGCTCCCAGCTCCTGATACCCAGTGTCAATCCCAAGCCTTTTGACCCATGCTTCCAATGTGCCTCCTGCCATCTTTCATTTTCTCTGGCCTGTGGCAGCCACACAAACACAAATATGTGCTTGTTAGTGCCGCATCTTTTAATACGCTTTATTTTATTACAAGTAGGGGAATATATAATCAAGGCAAGTTGTGCTCTGAGTATTTATGGAAAAGAGAGACCTCTGTGGGCTGGAAGCCTTCATGGAAAAACTGGTAACTGAACCTTTTCTCCCCCCCTTCCTGTCTAAATAAATGTATTTCTCCTACACAGGCAAATATTTTTAAAATGTATTTGCAAAAGCTAGACTTCTGGAAAAAGAAAAAGAGGCAGTGGGCCAGCTGCTCCTTGGGAACCCGGTTAAGAGGAGCTGCTGGGCCTGAAGGAGGGGTAAGTGACAAAAAAGCAATCCCATGGCTCGCGTGACACCTCACCAATGCTGAAGCCTCAGCTTCTCTATCTGTAATAGACCTAATACTTGAATCTGGGCTACACAAAGAGGTTCTTAGGATCATTAGGAACAGGAAGAGGAAGGGACTTGTAAGTTACCCCAGGAGACCAAGACAGATCCCAAAAAGGATTCTGGGGTAAAAGAATGAGTAGGGGAAGAATGTGGCCCCTGGTTTGAGGGCTGGGGCCTCTGCTTTGAGTGTAGAAGGTAAGCTTAGTTGTGTGGGGCCTGGTGACAGCTGGTAGAGAGCAAGATGAAGATCTCCCCTGTGGGTACTTCTCAACAGCCAACTTCCCCCCACCCCGCTGCCCCTCACACTGCTGCAACCTTGGCCTCGTGTCCTTTGCTGACCAGTGGCTTCCTGCAGCACAGCAGCATGGGCAGCTGCTAGGGATCAAGGTTTGCTCCACACAAGATGGTTCTCTCTGGCTTTAGGGTGGCAGAGACACCTTCTAAGCACCCACAGCCCCAGGAAGGATCTTACCGAGAGAGGTCTCTGAGTTTAGAGCCTACGGTTAGAGAGGGATGGGCCTCCCAGCTACAGCTTCTAGGCCAGGGAAGGTGAGCGTTCTGAGTTTTAGTGGTATCGGTACCAGGGATCAAACTTGGGGCTTTGCGCTTGTCAGGCTTAAGACCGCTGAGTTATGTCCCCCACCCGGAGTTTTTCCTGAATTAAACACCCTGGTGGGCTGGGGCAGACTCCACTGCTATTCAGCCTCCCAATAGCTACAAAAAGTGGATGAGATTGTTTTTCTTACGTGACTTGATCGAGGTCACACGGGTGTATGTGAGCAGCCGGAGCAGCGAATCCATGATTTGGCCGTTAGCCCCGCTGCTCCTTGCCTCTGGAAGCACTTCTCTTCCGGAGAAAGAACTCCCAGGGGCTCAGGAAGCCCTCTTGCTCTATAACCTGCCTTCTCAGGGGTAAGCCTGCGCCCTGCTACTCCCTTGGGGGTGACACACAGACAGGCTCACGGGCTTGGGACCTGGCTCAGGGCCGGGGCCCAGCTCTCTCAGGCAGCCTAATTGCTGTGTGACTCTGGGTCTCACCTCGCTTCTCTGGGGCTTACTTTTTCCACTTAGGGCTCCGGGGAAACCCCGGGTAAATTTATTTGTACATCTCCTGCCTCGGGCGTGTTCTCAAGGTTTTCGCACGCTCACCTGAAAGCAGCTCCCCTGTCAGTCCCCGGCCGACGCAGGTTATGTAACAAGGCGTGCGACTGGGGTGCGCTGGTGGGGGGAGGGTTGCGCGCAGGGCGGGGTGCCCGCGGCTATTCTGGGCGTCGCTATTTTTAGCCCCATTGATGAGGCCGAGTCCGCCGCCGCCGCCGGGATTCCGGAGACGTCAATGGGCGCGCGTCATGGTCCCCGCCCGCCCGCCGGGGGAGGCGCGCCGGGGCCGGGGCTGCGCGCGGGCGGCCGCGGGCTGCGGGGGCGGGGGGCGCAGCCGGAACTGCGGGTGGGGGGCTTCCAGCGCTTGGGGCGCCTGGCCTCGGCGGTGCGGCCGCAGGAGCGCGAGGCGTCGGCTGTGGACTACGCCCGCGACCCCTGCCCGGCATGGGTGCTGCTGCAGCACGGAGAGGCTCCTCGCGGGCAGGGGCGCGACCCCGGAAAGCGGGGGTGCAGAGGCCAGCCCAGCCTGCCGGGCCAGGTGAGGGGCCTGGGAAGGGGTTCCTTCGAGAGGCTGGGAGCCGAGACCTTAGCCGGTGCTTGGGCCGGGCTTCCAGCCACGCTGGGAACCCTGCTTGGAAACTGGGGAACAGGGCGGGGGGAGAGAACTGGGTTCCCCGCGGGACCTGCTGGATCCTAGTCTGCCCAAGTGTGGCGGCCAACGCGTTCTCTCCCTAGCCCGCCAAGGGTGGGGTTTGGCCCGCGAGGGGCCTTGGAAGTGGCCAGGCCAGAGAAATTCCTTCCACTTCCCTGCTGGCTACGAGGGAACGGGTTCCAGGAGCTTGGGAGCCCGGCTGCCAGCAGACCCAGGCCGGGGGAATCGGCCTCGCGCCGCAGTCCCTCGTGGGCCTTAGGGGAGCACGGGTGGGGCGCACCGCTGGGGCTCGCGCAGCCTGTGTTCTTCTGCTTTTTTTTTCCCCAGACAGTGGTCTTGTAGTTGAGAAGAATGCTGAGAGCACCTTGACCTGGGCACTTTTATGCCTATGCTTTTGTTTGATAGAGTGACTTGGTGGACAGGAGAGATCCTGTAGAGGTGGTTCTCTGGCAGTTTTCTTTCTTTTTTTAAATTTCCCTGGCAGTTTTCATCTGCGTTTCGAGGCAGGTATTGTGTACAAGCTGCAAAACACAGGCCTTGCTGCGGCGAGTAGGTTCCCAGCAGATAAACCCAAGGGCTCCGATGCTTTACAGGGCTGCTGTCTGCCTGGACTGGGGTCTGGTGGCTCCAAAGTTCATCCTAGACCTATTTGGAGTGAACGTGCAGGTCATGACTTGGATGAAGACTTTAAGAAGGAAGCCAGCTGCTTCTGTTGTGAACCAGAGCTCAAGAGAGATGACAAAAGTTCAGTAAAATAAAAACAAGATGCTAAGTCATGGTGTCAGGGCAAGAGGATGGGCCAAGACCAACAAGATGAATGAGGCTAATGAGAAATGTGGACTCTGTGGAGGAGGTAAGAAAGTCAGCGCAGAGTTCAGGCCCTGCGCCTGAAACGGAGGCCCACCACCCTGACGGGTACGGGAGGACAGGGCCATGAGACTGCTCTGTGGAATTGGAGCTCCCTTCTTACTATACCGGTCCAAGGAGGGGACTGGACGCAGCCCCAGCTGGGCCTGGAAACCCTGGGTTCTAACCCCAGGTTGCCAATTCCTACCTGTGTGACCTTGGGAAAATTTCTTTATATTTCTGGGCCTTATTTGGTTTTCTTTTGGTGAAATGTGCAGCATAACCTGTTTCTCATAGCATTTGAGGCTGAAATAAGAAAATGCATGTAAGTGCTCAGTAAACTGTCTGCTACATGCTGTTCAACAAATCTTTGCTGCTGCTGTTGTTAATAATAGTCATACTAGATAGAGGACCCCCACTCGGTACCCCCCCCTCTCTCTCTTGGACAGGAGCTTTCTTTCCCTCAATAAATATGTTCTGCTCATTAAAAAAAAAAAATAGTCCCACTATGTACATGTTTCTGAGTAGGAGCACTGGTCAGTCAGTACAGTGCTTGTGCCCAGGAAGTTACCAGAGCTACAGAAAGGATCACCTATGCCTTGTTCCAAGAGGCAGGAAAAGACTCAAGTCTCAACTTGATAAGGAGTAGGAGGTGGTTTTCCGAGGGTCCATGCAGGAGTCCACCTAGAATCTGAGGGAGGTGGAGTTTGAAGGCGAGTTTGTGACTCAACACAAGGATGAGCCGAACTGTTTACCCCCAGATGAAAGGGAGAGCTCCTTAGCTGGAATATCCCTCCACCCAGCCCCTCTTCTAGCCCAGCTCGAGGGCAGGCTTATACTCTCTCATAAGAGCCCCTTCTCCATTCCATGGAGTGCAGCTAGTGTTGAGCATTTTAGAGCTGGGGCTCTAGTGTTAGACAGCATCCCTGCAGTGCAGTGGGGTAGGTAGGGTTACACAGGTGAGCAAATAAGAATAGCGCCATGGATGAGATAGCTCAGCGGTCTAAAGCACCTGCTTAGGCAAGCTTAGGCAACTGCAGGGACTGCAGTTCGATCCCTGGCACCACATGCTGCTTCAGCCCCACCCCCAGGGCAGGCTGAGCCGGCCAGAACATACATACATACATAAAGAGTTTTTAAAAAATAGTTCTTTGGGACCAGGGAGATAGCTCCATGGCACAAGTGCCTGCCTGCGGTACAAGGTCGTGAGTTCAAATCCTAGTCCCGCAAAAAAAAATAAAAGTGTCATGGAGAGAGTAAAAGTAGGTTTAGGTGGGCTCTGGGGTGGAGGCTGACTGAAGAGTTGAGATGAGAGTGGACACCTGATTGGGGAGGAGGAGATCCCAGTTAGATGCCACTTTCCAGGCAGAGGGACCAGGCAATGCTGAGGTTGTGGGTGGAGAGGAAGACCCATGTGGCAAGTGCACTGCGGCAGGCAGGGCAAGTGGCAGGAAAAGCAGAAGCTGGGTGCATATAAGTCGGGTCTCAGGCCCTGGTGCTTCCTTCTCCCCTTAGCCCAGCACTTGTGCTCTGCACAGAGCTGATGGTGACTGACCTTGGCCCTCTCTTAGGTTGGGGTCTCCAAGGGCCCTGACGCTTTGTTTTGCTCATCCTTGTTCGTAAAGTTGAACCCAAAGCCTCCATATTGAACTCTATTCTTAGCTCTCTTTGTATTACTTTTGAGACAGGGTCTCAGAAAGTTGCAGTCTGGGCTCAAACTTGAACCCCTCCTTTTTCAGCTTCCCAGAATGCTGGGATTACAGGCTTGTGTTATGCCTTGGCTGAGAAGCTTGACCTGCCACAGGAGGTGGGATTAGACACCTGCTCTGTGATGCTGTATGGATGGCTTGAGCACCAGCTGGGTTCCGGGCTCATGTTCTTGTTTTCAGACATTTGTGGAGAGGACCTGGGTGCTCAGGTGGGCCTGGTGGTAATAGCTGGTGTCTGGCCTATCCTCCCCTTCCTCGACAGGGAGGCTGGGACTCCAGCTTTCTCCAGACCCATTTCTGTGGTGCAGGAGGATAACAACACTCTGGGAAGCAGATAGTACACAGGCTGGGGCGGCCATGAAGCTTCAGTCGGGCTTCTCTTTAGGGTTAGAAATGCTCTAGCTGTTGTAGTCTGACCTCCTTCCCCTCTTCCTTTCCTGTACCCTTCCTGTCCCACTCTTGTTTTACCCTCATGTGCATGAGGGGTGCTGGCACCACTGCAAGTGAAGGTGTGGGTAGCACGTAGCAGAGGCGCGGCCCTTGGCCCTTGGCCCTTGGCCCTGGAGCAGGGATCAGGATTAAGAGGAACCCATGACCCACCCTGGGGCCCTCCTCCTGCCTCCCTCCACCTACCACCTTGGACAGATCTACTACTTCTGTTTCTCAGACCACATCTGGGCCCTGAGAGCAGGCCAGTAGCTGTGCCTTGGCTGGTCCTGCCCTCCCCATGGGCCCAGTTGAGAGAGGAGAGTCAACAAGGCTGGAAGAAGAGAGACGTGGGGTCAGGGTGCCCTGCTTGATTGGACTTTGACATCAGTGAGACTGGGGGAGCTGAGGCTGGGATGAGTGGATACAGTTGGCTTCTGCTCCAGAAGGAGAGGCTGGGTGCCCTGAGTGGTTTGGAATAGGAACTATAGCCTGGGGCTAGCTTTCGTGTGTCCCGATGTAGTATTTCCTAGTATTGTTATATCACACACACATTTTATTCAGCACTTTTCCTTGTCCTTTACAGTATTAACTGATTTGAAGCTTGATGCTAACACTAATGATCGTGGGGTTTTTTGGAGTCGGGCTTGCTCTATAGTTTAGGCCTGAACTCACTGTACTGCCCAAGTTGATCTAAAGCAATCATCCTGCCTCAGCCTCTTAAGTACTGAATTATAGGAGTGAGCCAGCCTGTCATGTTTACAAATAAGAGTCAGAAAGAGATTATGCTATTTGCCTCAGGAAGTAATAGAGCCTGTACTTGAACCGAAATACTCGAGGATCTACTGT